>PVKA01040326.1:0-18847 GCA_004027165.1 Ctenomys sociabilis | reverse complement strand
ATTGGCAAGGTGGATGGCCTGGCTGCCCTGCAGAAGGGCTTGGCCCCTGCGCTCTTGTACCAGTTCCTGATGAATGGCATCCGACTGGGCACCTACGGGCTGGCCGATTCTAGCGGCTACCTGCACACAGCAGAAGGCACCCTCAGTCCTGTCCGAAGTGCTGCAGCTGGGGGCCTGGCCGGGGTCATAGGAGCCTATTTGGGAAGCCCCATCTATATGGTAAGAAGGGTGTTGCCTGGGGCCTTTGAAGCAGAACCTTTGTCTAGAGTGGGAACCTGGTCCTTCACAAGTCATAGGCAGCTGGGTGCTGTCCCTTTGGAAGCAGGTGCTGGCAAGATTTAGGGCCTCCTGATGTCCCCTATATCTATCCAACCAACCAACTCAATCAATCATGTTGATGAAGATTATGGCCTTTGGTGCTTTTTTTTAAAAAACAGGATCTTATTATGTAGTTCAGGGTGGCCTTGAGCTTACTCTGTAACCCAGGCTGGTCTCAAACTCATAATGATCCTCCTGCCTCAGCCTCCCTTGTGTTGGGATTACTGGCATATGCCACCATGCCTTACTGATATCACCTAATTTTGAAGCTGAGTTTGATTAGATGAGGATGAGCAATTTAAGTAGCATTCATGAGCAAGTGTGGAGATCGGGAAGGCCCTGGGGATCATATAATTACAAATGTTCAGTCTGCTCCTTTGAATCATCAGACATAAGTGAAGTGGCAAAAGCCTGAAGCCCAGAGAGGTGAAGTAAATAGCTAAGAAAACAGAAGGCAAAATGTGCTGTAGGATCAAAACCTGGTCTTGATCCCATATTGTGGGCTTCAGGGCCTTTTGAAAGTCAGTTTAAGCCAGATATGATGGCAGCACACACTGGTAGTCCCAGCTACAGCAGCTGAGGTGGGAGGATCACATGAGCCATCTCAAAGAAAAAAAAAGGTACTCCACAGTCAATTGAACACATACCCCTGTGAGTCCTGGGAACCAAAAAGCACATTTTGACCAGTTTGAGAGAGCCTGGCCAAAGTGGTAACAGCTCTGATACGGAAATGGGAGCTGGCATGAGAAGCCTGGTACCCTGGTCTTGCCTAACATGAAATACTTAGGAAATACTGCCATTCTCCAGTCTCTCTACCTCCACCCCAATGCCCAAGGGAAAGAGGATGTGTGTGTGGGGAGGTATCTAGCAGTGCTAAGCAATCAGTTCCTTGGGACTGATGCCAAGGGAAGTCTCATGACCAATTTATTAAGTGAGAACAACAGTAACTATCAGATTAAAAAGGGTATTCATTGCTTAATATCCCAAAGAATGTCTGAGGGGATCTGTAGGATGGGAAGATGGCCAGTGGGGCACAGGCTGTGAAACTTTTTCTCAGGTGAAGACGCACCTACAGGCGCAAGCAGCATCCGAAATTGCTGTAGGGCATCAGTACAAGCATCAGGTGAGAGGTCCTCAGACCTGCTGGAGTGCTTAGCCAGCCCTTTCCATTTTCCTCCCAGCTTTCTGCCTGTCCCCGGCAGCTCTAACCCTGGCTACTGCTCTGCCCAAGCCCATCAGTACAACCCCACTCTGCCCATTGCCCCCAGAGCTTTGTGTGCTTGTTCCTCAAACCTCCTGTAACTGTTTCTCCTGCTGCATTGTCCTGCCCCAGCGATATCCTTGAGTCCCTACATTAGGGTGGCAAGGGACCCACATTCTGGTTCTAAGCTCAGATTGGACTAGTGGTCCGTATAAGAAGTGTGTTAAGGACCAATCCTTGATAACATTAGGAGCAGCAGCCCCTGATGGTGGGGTGACTAAGCCCAACCCCATGGTCTTCCCTTTACCAGGGCATGTTTCAGGCGCTAACTGAAATTGGCCAGAAACATGGACTGGGGGGGCTGTGGCGCGGGGCCCTGGGCGGCCTGCCCCGAGTTGTCATCGGCTCTTCCACCCAGCTCTGCACCTTCTCTTCCACCAAGGACCTCTTGAGCCAGTGGGAGGTACTACCTGGGGAAGGGTGGATCGTGCCCGGGAAGAAGGGGTGGGCAAATGGGGGGGGGAAACAGTGCCACTTTGCAGATGTGAGGGAGCAACAGAAAGGCTTAGGGACTCTTCCTACGGGGTTCTCATCACTTCCTCCCACAGGGGACACCTTCCTTCACCAACTTCCACACTGTGTTATAACTGCTGGAAAAAAAGCTCTGACTTACAGCACTCAGCATCCTCAGGGCACAGCCTGTCCTATCCTAGGGATTGAACAATAGGCTGACTGATGAAGTTCTTGCTCTTTTATCCTGTAGATCTTCCCTCCCCAGAGCTGGAAGGTGGCTCTGGCAGCTGCCATGGTGAGTGGCATCGCAGTAGTTCTGGCCATGACACCCTTTGATGTAGCCAGCACAAGGCTCTATAACCAGCCCACAGATGTTCAGGGCAAGGTAAGGGAGTGCTCCACAGTAGAAGCAAGGAAAGATGGGGGTGGGGGGGTTGTGGGGACAGGTGGGACATCCTTCAATGCAGCCTGCAAGGGGAAGGGCTCTGACAAGATCCTTTTCCGTGCCTTCCCTTCCTCTCCAACATGATCCAGGGCCTCATGTACCGGGGAATCTTGGACGCTCTGCTGCAGACAGCTCGGACAGAGGGCATTTTTGGCATGTACAAGGGTATAGGCGCCTCCTATTTCCGCCTTGGCCCTCACACCATCCTCTCCCTTTTCTTCTGGGACCAGCTGCGCTTCCTCTATCATACGTACACTAAATAACAGCCACTAACCCTCACTCCACCAGACTGACACTCCTGCCTCCACTACTATATCTTGGTCACTTCTGACCATATTATCATGTGAAAGGGACAGCCAACCCCATTCTCCACCTGTTCTCTCAGGGTAAATCACTACAGGCAGTAGTTTCCTTCCTTAGATGTTGCTCTCGTGCCCATCAATCACCCTTGTACACCTCACACTCCTTTCTCAGGGCTGAATCACTCACTCCGCAGAGTATTTTCACCCTCTTTATCGACAGCCTTGGATCCCTAATGCCCCCATGAACAGCTTTAAACTTCGTCCTTCAAGGCCAAAGGGAATCGAGGGAACCCAGGTGTCCTATTACTCAAAAGCATAGAAATTATATTGGTTATAAAGTAAGTTTATTTCTGCAGAGAGATGTCTTGTGTTTATGCATGGTGAAGAAGAGGAAACTCAGGTATTCAACCTCTTTGTTTTCCCTCCCAGAACCGCATCCTAAGTCCTTAGCAGCATCATGCAGTGCTTCAGCATCTTTACTGGGGACCAAAGATGCTAGGATCATGAAGAGTCAGGCTGGTCACCAGCTGTTCAAAGTCACCCAGGTTCCAGGAAGGAGGTGACAGATTTTCAGGGCCAACAGATGACCTGTTGTCAGGGCTTGGGAGGTGAGGGGACAAAGGGAGAAAGAACAGTATCCAAGCTTCAGGTTTGGAAGTTCCCACTCCCTGTTCCTCAGAGGACACAGGTATCTGTAAACTCAAGCCAATCTCCCTGCTCTGCCCATCCAGCCTAGGCCCAGTCACAAAGTACCCGCCCTTTCTTTCCTCCTTACAGGGGATGATTGAAGGTGACCAAGAGATCGGTCTGGTATAGAGGCACTCGCAGCAAAGCTTGATGCAGTGTCACGTCCTTTGCTACCTATGAATTAGAGTCAGGATGCTTACCTGCATCCCTAGCCTACTCCCTCCACGCTCCAGGACGTCTCAACACTCCCTGGCCCTCACCTGCTGGTTTTCCTTAGCTACCTGCAGCTTGCCAGAGAGGACCCAGGCTTCTTGACAGCAGCCCCTCAAGGCCAGGCTCTCCAGATTCAGGGGCTGCACAGACTGTACTTGCAGGACCCTTGACCCCTGCACCCGGCCAACGTCCTCAAAATGATACCTGAATTGAGACAGCAGAATGAGAAGGGGCATCGCTCAAAGCCCATCCCCCAACCCTACTTGAGCTCACTTCCGATTGTACGGTATTTATCGCCCTTGGCATTCTCTTCCTGATAACCGTCTAGCCACAGGCCCCGCCCATTTCCTCGGCTCTGACCCTCCCATTGGCCAGCCCCCTCCCCTTCCTCACCGCGCAGCCGCTTCTCCCTGCACGTGGGCCTGCAGTTCCAGAAGTTCTACGATCAGGCTTTGGTCGGTCCTGGGATGGCAGAAAACTTCCTGGTTGTCCGGGACCGGTCGGAGGTCGCTAGGAAGGGCGAAGGCAGACCTTGGTTGATTTTCAGGCTGCTTCCCACAACCCACCCAGTCGGCCTCCACTGGCTCCTGGGCTCTCTCACCTTACATCAATGGCCCCACGGGGGAAGATAGCAGAAAAGGCGCCCCCGAAAAGTGGACAGGGTCTTGTAGGCTCCATGGGGCACTAGGGGTTGGGCTTCACATAGGTTTAAAAGAAATCCGTGTGACTGTGAGACATCACCTCCCTAGGTTTCCCGCAGCGGCCACCGCCTCCTCCCGGTATACTTAGTTCCTGGACCTTTAAGAGCTGGTCCCGCCCTGTTATCGCGCTGACCAATCAGAGCCCAAACATTGGGGGCGGAGCCCAGTGGCGCTGCTCTCTAGGGCCCAGCTCGTTGACGAGCGCGGGGTAGAAGGGACCTCTGGGTTTGGTTTACGGCCAGATTTCTATATAGGATTTGTGATGCTCTCCGTCCTCACCAGCCACTTCCACTTTTAAATGGCTCGCACCTTCTGAGGTCGTTTGAGACCCCTTTAAGGACAGTTGATAACCAAAGACAGAATGCCCTGAGTCAGGGAAGAATAGTTTCAGGGACTTGTTGGGCCTCTTGATGGCAAGTGCCACGAATGCCAGGCTTCCACTCTGGGAATTAGGAATACAATAGGTCTAGGTGTGGGTATCACATCTTCCTGAAAGTGATGCCCAAACTGAGGATTAGGGAGCTAATCCCCCTCAAATCTTTAAAATCTTCCCTTTTGAGGAGGCAAGGTGAGAGGACTCCCCAGTACACCTGGACGGAAGCGTGAATTAAACTCTTGTTTTTCTTTTACGGATTTTTAGTGTTCTTTGAGTGTTTGTTCAACTTTATCCTCTCGGTTAATTTCTCCATTCATCTTTGATCCCCAGCACCTGCCCATGTATTTCAAGCACAATAGGCCAGTCATACATTGTTGAGTGACTGAATAAATCTATTAATAAATATGCCTGGAACCCAGGAGGTCACCTATGACTACAGATGGCATCTACTTTCCAACCAAGACCTAGTCAAGAGATTCTCCTCCTGAAGCTCTGTGGATCCTAACAATTTAATTTAATGAAGTGGAAAAAAGGAAGAAAAAAACCCAAGAGTACATATTTATTTGTTCCTTAACCTCCTGGGCACTCTGTGAAGGAACGGAAATGCAAAGGGAATCAGGATACCTGCTCAGTGAGTTAATCAGAAGAGATACTAAGTTTTTTAATACAATTTTATTTATTTATTTATTTATTTATTTATTTATTTATTTATTTATTTGATACAGAGTCTCATTATGGAACCCTCTTAAGGAGCTGGGACTCATTTCTTATCGCTGGCATCGAACTTCTCTGATCCTCTCTTTGTCATATCTAAAATGTTAAGACTGAGATATGAATGTAGTTGATTCTGAGTCTGTTTCTGGGCAAAGACTCTGAACTAGATTTGGTCTGTGAAGAATTCCAGAGAGGACAGGGAGTACGACAGGTCTGAAAGGGGAGGACCCCATCATGTGCTCCAAGGCAGCCAGGTTGGAGGGCCCTTCTCCAAGCTGCTTCTGTCAATGGGGAGTGAGTGACTGACCTCTCGGTCCCTCTCCTTTCTGCCCACCTGACATCTGACCCTACACCCCATCAAGGGCAATGTTGGTTGGCTCTGGCTACTCTATGAGTAGTCAAGCAGATCAGAATTCCTTGGAAAGGCACTCCCAAGGTCACAGAAGTTATCAGGGTCCTAGTGTTGGACACAAGCCATAGAAACCTATTTGTGGGCAGGTAAGAGAAGGTCTTATAGGGAGACTGAGGAGAAAGCCTCCCAACTTCCTCACTGTGAGTCTCTGGCATGTCTCACATCTGCTGTGGACCTTGAGCAGTTGGGAAATCCTGACCCTCCACAGTTTTGTGAGCTCTTGGGATAGGTTAGATAAGTTTTTCCAGGTGGTGAAAAGCACAAGCATTGGGCCAAATCTCCTCTGAGAGAGTGAGGTGAAAGGCTAATCTGACTTGACAAAGCTCCATTGTTACTTTCCTCTCTCCCTTTTGTCACTTCCACTGGGCCTTCAACCTACTGGCTCTCCAGTTATTCAGATTCAGATCTCTCAAGAGATAGGGATCTCCTTTTGGGTCAGTTAGTTGCTGTTTCATCTGGAAGTACCCACGTGGCAAGGTCTCCTGCTGATCTCTTCCCAAGCCATCAGTGAAATCCTTGGCCCAGATAGCTATGCTAGGATAATGAGTATCAGGGGACAAGTCTCAAGACAAGATGGACTATAGCCACTTTTCTGAGGAGATGTACGTCTATCTGTCCAGCTGTCAACCCAGAAGAAAATGTAGCAGACCGGCAACTGGTTGACTCTGCCTCCAGGACATTCCCTTGCCTGTTGCCTTGCATGGCATTGATGCTGTCTGTATTGGGACAAATGTCCTAGAACCTTCCCTGTAAGGATGCCAAGAGGTAGACCTGAGGCCCGAGGCAGAGATGACAAACACCCAGTACCAGCATCCCTTTGGAAAGAGTTAGAGCAGCATACATTTCTACTAAGGTTTTTAACCTTTTTTTTTTTTTTAAGACAGGATCTCACTAGCTCAGGCTGGCCTTGAATTCATGGCGATCCTCCTGCCTCAGCCTTTAAATGCTGAGATTACAGGCATGTGCCACCATGCCCAGGATTTAGACTTTTTTTTTTTTCTTTTCTTTTTATATCAAGGACACTTTCAGGAGTTAGGTAAGGTTTATGTGTGAGGTGAATGTGATAACCACTACACTATGGAAACTGTTGGGTAAAGTTTATGGATCCCTAGCTAGAATAATGTTTATGTTTTGTTTTGATTTGGTTTTGGTTTTGGTGTTTTTGGTATCAAGAATCAAACTCAGGACTTTTGCACTTGTCAGACAGGTGCTTGTCCTAAGCTATATTCCTGATTCTCTCTTCTCTCTCTCTCTCTCTCTCTCTCTCTCTCTCTCTCTCTCTCTCTCTTTTATGCTCTACTACTGAGCTCCATCCTTAGCCCTAGAATGACTTTTTTAAAAAAATTCATCATAGGGCCGGGGAGATGGCTCAGTAGAATAAGCACTTCCCTGGCAAGTGAAAGGGCCTGAGTTCAATCCCTGGTTCTGCAAAAATAAAATAAAATGCATCATAAATTATAAGCATAGAAAAGAACCTAGCTAGGGATATAACTCAGTGGTATAAGTGCCTGGCTGGCAAGTATAAGGTCCTGAATTCAATCCCTGGTACTACAAAATAAAATATCTTTGGGCTGGGAGGATAGCTCAGTGGCATAAGCACCTGTCTGGCAAGCACAAGGTCCTGAGTTTGATCCCCAATACCACAGAAAGAAAAAAAGGAAGAAAGAAAGAAAGCAACCTACAGGATCAATTTCTAAAACTTTATTTATTTATTTATTGTACTGGGGATTGAATCCAATCCCTTACTCAGGCTAGGAAAATGCTCTCTCCCTGAACTATATCCTCAGCCCATACTATAATCAGATCTAACAACAAGTCTGATAGGTGTAACCTCAGACTAGTTGGGTCAGTCACATATATCATAGTTCAATATGTCCACAAGAGCTATAATGCAGGAATATCTGTGATCATTCTTGAGTTGTTTGTTTGTGGGTTTGAGACAGAGTCTCCTATACAGTTTGGGCTGGCCTTGTGCTCACTTTTGTAGACCCTAGGCTGGTCTCAAACTCTCAGAGATCCTCCTATCTTAATCTCCCAAGTGCTGGGATTACAGACCTGTGCCACCATGCCCAGTTCTTATGGTCACTATTATGTCAAAGAAGCAATGAATCCTTCTAATATTACTGTGGTTTACGCTGTACAGTAGTAAAATGAAATGAACAATTGCAGTTAAGCATTATCAAAAATAAAGATTTTTTTTTTCTACTCATGTTCATTGACTGTTGGTTAAGAAGTCCAGCTATACAGTATGTGTTCCTGGCCATGTACTATGTTCCAAGGGGAGGTCCAAAGTCATGCAAGGGCTAAGGCTGTGGTTCAGGGGTACAGTTCCTGTTGAGCATGCAAGAGACCCTGGGTTCAATCCTTAGCACCTCCAAATGCAAGGAGAAAAAACTCTACAGAAGTGTAAAAAAGAGCCGGGTGTGGTGGCGCATGCCTGTAATCCCAGCACTAGGGAGGCCGAGGCAGGAGGATTGTTGTGAGTTCGAGACTAGCCTGAGCTACAAAGTGAGCTTAAGGCCAGCCTGAACTGCACAGTGAGACCCTGTCTCAAAAAAGACAAAAAAAAAAAAAAAAAAAAAAAAAAAAAAAAAAAAAAAAAAAAAAAAAAAAAAAAAAAAAAAAAAAAAAAAAAAAAAAAAAAAAAGTGTAAAAAAGTTTCTTTTGTCCCATAAATACCCTTGTCTTGGGGGGTAGCTAGGGCATACTATAATACACATCCTGTAAAATGAGAGGCAGCAGGATCCCTTGCTAGGCCTTAGCTTGACTGCCCGGTCTGCCTTGGAGAGATGTCCACAGTCTTGTGGAAGTCCACAGTGAGTACAGCAGATTCTGAGACAAGGTCTCACTCTATGTAGCCAAGGCTGGCCTTGAACTCACAGTGAAGCTCCTGCCTCCACCTCCAGAGCACTGGGATTACAGGCCTGCACCACCAGACTGGGCTTTATGGCAGATTTCTCAACAAAAACTTGATATCATAGATGTTGCAGATCAATCAAAGCTTTGAGAAGAACAGCAAGGCTGAATGTAATTGGCCACAGGGGTATGAGAAGTCTTGTCTGTCTGAGCCCCAAACTAAGTAAGCATAACATACTTATTGAGGGGTTTAGAAAGTACAAATCATTGACAAAGGGCAATGTACAAGAAACCCTTTAAACCATGGGATCTTGATCAGTCACATATTGCAGTTATCCTAAGACTTTACGTACATAAAATTTCCTCCTCTAGCCTTTTAAGACAGTCCCAGGATAGGGCTGGCCAGATAGCTCAGCAGATTAAAGCCCTGCTTAGAAAAAAATAAATAAAGCCCTGCTTAGGCAGATTCTGGGGCCAGGGTTCAATCCTTGGCTTACGGAGCTGGCCCCACCACCAGGGTATGCTGAGATGGCAATCAAGACGGGGCGTGGTAGTGCACGCTGTAATCCCAGCACTTGGGAGGCTGGAAACAAGAGAATCACTACCCATCTGATGTATGTAGTGAGATCCTGCAGACCTTTTACTAAATACATTAAAAAAAAAAGTTTCGGGAAAATAAACAGGACTGTTCTGTCCCGACAGTCTGCTGCTAGGTATTGTACATCAGTCTGCTGAATATTCAGAGTTAAACATCCTCTTCTTTGTTTTCCTTGAATTTCTTCCTCAGAGACCTGTCACGAATCATACAGCACATGGAGACAGAGTTTCAGGGACACCACTGTATCCTTGTGTTTTGGGGTCTTCTAGAACTGTCACCCGATCTCATTTTGCAGGCCCATATCTCACAATTCTTCGTATGCTATGAAATAGGTACTTTTTTCCTCCTGGTGCTAAGAATTAGACTTGTGTGAGGCAAGCCCTCTGCCACTGAGCCACATCCCCTGTGAGGCGGTCTCCCTAAGTGCCCAAATGGCCTAAAACTTCTAGGCCTCTTGCCTCAGCCTCACGACTAGCTTGGATTAGTGTGCATGATGACACTCGGGTTTTTAGTTTGTTTTTTGGTTTGTTTTTTTTTTTAAAGGGTAGAATTAATAATTTATTGTATAGTGGGCATGGCGCGGGAGGTGGCTGAGGAGCTAGAGGCTGCAGCAGCAGCAGCCAGGGACCTGGGGTGGAGGTGGGAGGGGGGTAGCACGACAGTGAGTGGCTGAGTGAGTTTACCCCTATGAAGTGGTGAGAAGCCCGTGGCTTACCTCTAAGGAGCAAGGTCGAGGCACCACCTAGCAGCGGGCCCCTCTTGTCCCCAGGCCAGGTGGAGTGGCAGCAACAGCTCAGTTGTGAGGAAGCAGGGAAGGGGGTGTGTAGGCCCTACCATGGAGGGCATGTACGTGGACCTGGACCCTGAGCTGAGGCAGAAGTTCAGCTGTCTGGACACCACCAAGAACGTGCTCATCTCAAGTTCCAGCGGCTACTCGGGATCCAGCCTGATCAGCTGAGCCTTCCTCCTGGACATGACCAACTGGAACTTATAAGTGGCAGTTGGCGCCTATTATGACTTTGAGAGCCTAAACATCAGTGTGCCCTCTATGTCTTCTGTTGAAGATGTCACCATAGGAGAAGGGGAGTCCATACCTCCTGATATTGTTTGTAAAAACATGGAGCATCCAGAATTCTGGAGCAGAAGTCTGGCCTCCAGGGGTTTGTCTTAAATATGTCGGGGAGACCAATTTGGACATGTGAACATGGTGATGGCGAGATCCTAGCACCCCAGGAGATTGCAGATGTCAGTGTCCAGATGTGCAGCCCCCGCAGAGCAGGAATGTATCAGGGACAGTGGCGGATGTGCGCTGCTACAGGACTCTACTATGGAGATGTCATCTGGGTGGTTCTCGGTGTGGAGGTGGGTGGATTTTGAGGAGTAACACAGCAGCTGTCATCTTCTGAAACTGAGTTTGACACACAGCTGCATAGCAAGGCAGAAGGAAACTGTCCCCCAGCAGTCACGCAAACAACTTATCAGTAGTGACTTACAGTATGGTATGGCAGGTGCACTGGAGAAGAAAAGGGGTAGGAGGTGGGCCTTGGGATTTGTGCTATCCAGTATGGCAAAATAGACTCCTAGACTGCAGCTGCCAGAGGCAAATCTTTAAGACTGCTTAGTTCTCCCATCAACAGCAACAACACAAAATCCCTCTCCCTCCCTGTGTCCTGTGGATATCTTAATACCCATATTTGTGATGCATTCCTGTCTGTCTGCTCTGGTTTGGGTGTTGAAAGACCTTTAGCATTAAAAAAAAAAAAAAAAAAAAAAAATCAAAATATCACCAGCCATGCTTCCTGTGTAATACATACAAAGAGCACCACTGACAAAAAAATAATATTTTATTGTCATTTTTTTGGAGAACTGGGGATTGAACTCAGGCCCACTTGCTGGGGAAGCACTTATTCCACTGAGCCATCTCTCCAGCCCCATTTTATTGTCATTTATCATCAGATGGCAGTTGGGTACACAGTTTCCACACTTTTTTTTTTTTTTTTTGTAAATTAAAGAAAAATTAAAAGTTTTAAGCAGCTGATAGTTACATTCTTCAGAAAACACAGACTACCTCATTAATGGTGGCTTCAAGCTTCTTATTAGCTCCAGAAAACTCTCACCTTCTCCCCCTTTTTAAAAACCTGGAAGATTGGCCTGCACGTGACTTCACAATCAGCAGCGTCCTGACAGTCATCGACACCTACTGCAAGGAGCAACACATTGGAAGAATATTTTCAGACAGGGAATGAAAAAAAAAAAAAAGAAAGAAAGCCTTGATCATTTTGTGAGGCCCACACCATATAGCTGAGAAGTCAGCTACTGCAAGTTTATCTCCTGCAGCAGCCAGGGCTTCCTGAAAAGCCTCTGCTTTCAATCTGCTGCACCGTGCTGGCTGTTGGGGACCTGGTGAGCTACCGAAGCAAATGATGGAAGCAGATGGAAGGTGTGGGACATAGCTCAGTGGGGAGTGTTCTTGATAAAAAGTCTCACTGGTGTCTGGGCTTCCCAGCAAGCTGCACCTGGCCTGTCCCATTAATGTTTATTGAATGGATGCTGTGTAGGAGATAGGAAGGTTATTTACAAGACCTACAGTAGAACATGGGACATTAACTCCTGGGCTCAAATAATCCTCCTGCCTCAGGCTTCCAAGTAGCTGGGATATTTACAGGTGCCTATGACCATGCTGGCTTACTATGGACACTCTGAACTTCCCTCAGTCCCTTGATGGAATCAGCTTCTTTCATGCCTCTGGGCATTTGCACGTGGTATGCCTCCTGCCTAAAACATTTCTTCTACTTCATTGGCTAGCACAACCTCATGTCTCCAGAACACTTTCTGTGCTGCCTCATGCATGCTAGGCAAGTGCACTACTACTGAGCTATTTCCCCCAGCCCTCTAGAAAACATATCCTAGGTTAACTGCTTCCCCTTCAGGCTCTGTGGCTCTTATAGGCACCTCACTATACTGTAATACTAAGGGCCAGGAGGGCAGGAGCCATGTCTATCTTTCATCTTCAGTTTCCTCATGAACTAGATAATGGTAGCCTGTAAGCATTTATGAATGAAGGTTGTCTAAGAGAAAGAGGTTACTTATCAAACCTATTAAGAACGCCAGGCATGAGGGCCAGGGAGATGGCTCAGCAGAATAAGCACTTCCCTGGCAAGCACAAGGGCCTGAGTTCAATCCCTGGTTCCACATTAAAAAAAAAAAAAAAGCCAGTCATGGTGGCCCATACCTATAATATCAGTACTCAGAAAGCTGATGCAGGATTATTGCAGTCTGAGGTTAGCCTGGGCTAAATAGTGAGTTCCAGGCTACACTGAGCTACACAGTGAGACTTTATCTCAAAGTAATATAATAATATAGAAAACATGCTAGTTAAAAGATATTATCTAATAAATGATTATTCTTTGTCCCTAGTTCCCAGTAAGGACATATTAAATCTTTCAAATTTCCCAGATTATAGAACTTCTTTGTTATTGATGGTGACCCCTGATAGTTTATTCTAATAAGATAGTTCATGGTGAGCTTCTAGATGCTTATGCGAAGGATGTGAAACAGGATGAAATAGGGAACAGCAGAAAGATCTCAATGTGACTGAGGGTGGGAACTGTGACCCACTTGAAGTCAACAAAATAAAACCCAATAGAACTGAGTGTGGTGGTGCACACTTTTAATCCCAATACCTGCGACACTGAGGCAGGAGGATCACTGCAAGTTTGAGGCCAGCCTGGGCGGTATAGTGAATTCAGGACCATCCTGAACTACAGTGAAATATTATGATTTGTGTCCTTTTGTCCTCCAAAGCCTCATGCAGTCACTGAAGCAGTCCCACAGTTTGCTATGAATTCATGACCCAAGGCTGGGATTATAGGTCTGAGTACTGCTGGGATTATGGGTGTGAGTGGGGCAGATAGCCTCTCTTCTATGTAACAGAAGACAGAGAGACAGACTCGCTGTTGCCCTTGGATCTGTTACTCCTCCCTTTGCTCTCCTGCTCATTGCCGCAGCCATGAACTGCTGCCCTCTGCATGTGCCAGTCTTTGGAACCAGCTAAATATGGACTGAAAACTCCAGGAACTGTGAGCTAAATAAACCTTTCCACCCTTCATTTTGGGTGTTGGGTATTTTGTCCCAGCAATGACAGAAGAGTAACTGAGACACCCTGTCTCAAAAAAAAAAAAAAAAAAAAAAAAAGAAAAGAAAAAAATTCTGGACACCCATCAGTGAAAGCTTCCCAGTTGGTGCACACTGTTGTGCCAAACAAGGATGCACTCTGACTTCCGGGGAGAACATGGAATTGCAGATCCTGGGACTCATACCAACCTTATCTCTCTGTATATCCTTTAAAGTAAAAATGTAATCCTAAGTACAGTTAGTGCTTTCTTGAGTTCTGAGTCATCTAGTGAAAAATCAAGTCCACAGGGATGAGAGGAAGCCCTAAACATAGCTCTGCTTTACCACAGTAAGAGAGACCTGGGACACCAAAGTTTGTGTCTGGTGTCTGACCTGAGGGCCGTCCTGTGGATGACAGACCCAAACTTGTGAGATCACCCAACAGCAACTCCAGCTGAGGAACACGAGTCGTGCTGGAGGACATGGTGTGAGGAAGCTCTGCACTAAGACAGGTGCCGCCACCAGGGGAAGAGATGAAGCAGGGGAAGCATTAGGCAGGGGAAGCAGTAAGGCTGAGCTGCAGGAATAGGGGAAGCACAAGAGCTGCTTCAGAGGTGGAGGCCTGGCCAGGATTAGGGGCAGAAATAGGAAACTGGAGGATTTGGTATGGAGGAAGAGAAAGAGGAAGGCAGCCACTGTTCGTGCCTAAGCCACTTGACTGGTCCTCGTCCTTCACTCTCCACCACAAAGCCAAGTGTCTCTGAGGCTGCCAGTCATCTTACTGCAGTGTAGAATTATCACCAGCAACTCACCATAGGCCACCTGCAGTTGTTGTCAACAGAACAAGAAACACTGGGAATTTATGAGGAAAAGAGATTTATCCACCTCATAGTTGTAGAAGATGCAGAGGGCACAAGCCTGTAACCCTCGCTTCTCAGGAGACTGAGGCAGAAGAATCACAGGTTTGAGCCCAACCTGGGCAGCTCAGTAAGACCCTGTTTGAAAACTAAAAAGTTAAAAAAGGGGGTGTAGCTTAATTTGAAGGTTCTATCCTCAGTACTGCAACAATTCAAGTGTGTGTGAAGCCCCTGGATTCAATGCCCAGCACTGGGGAGGAAAAAAAAGAAAACTAGTCCTAAAGCTGGGCATAGTGGCTGACACCTTTACACCTGCACTGGAGAGGCTGAGGAATGAGGATCACCGAGAGTGAGGCCAACCTGGGCTACATAGTGAGTTCAAGGACAATCTGAACTATGTAGCAGACCCTGTCTCAAAAATCAAACAAAACATCTATTCCTAGAGGCTGGAAGTTCTGAGATCAGACAGCCACAACTGCTGGGCTTCTGGTGAGGAGCTGAAGCGGATTCAACTCATGGCAGAAAGCAAAAGAGCATGTGGTACATGATGTAGACAGCATGCATCTCCTTACCCCCAAATGAGATATGTGCCCCCCACTCAGTTCTGGCAGCCCTTAGTTGTGATTTCCTCCTGCATCTCATACCTGTTTCTCAACATGTATTTCAGAGGTGTGACGAGCAGGCAATTTGGGACACTTAAATGGGAGATACTGCCTGTCTGGAGTCTGAAGACGAGTGGTGAGCGGTCCCATCATGGCCCTTCAGAATCCTGTGGACTGCTATGGGCATGGGTGGGAGGTTTCCTTGATCTATGGGCCAGTCAAGATCCCTGGTTTGTTGTGTTTAGTACTGGGGATTGGCTCCATTTTATATTTTATTTTGGGAAATAAATGCAAAGTGGCTCAGGCTGGCCTTGAATTTTCATCACACCTCAGCCTCCAAGGGTCTACATCATTCTTAAACCCCAATTCAATGGGACCACCCCTTATTATTTTATTTATTTTGGCAGAACTGGGGATTGAACTCAGGCCCTTGAGCTTGCCAGGGAAGTGTTTATTTCATTGAGCCACCTCCCCAGCGCTCCTTGTAGTCTGTTAGAAGGGGCCATTTCTCTTGGAAGTCCTCAGACCCAAGCCTCCAAAGCACCCCCTAGCTGAGCTCCTTTCATCTAGTTGGCCAAGACCATTTCCTTACAAGTTTTCCTAGATGGGATGTCTAGGAATGAGGAGGGCTAGGGCTGGGGAAGGATCTAAAGAACAGTTTGCCTCCAGGCAGACAGGGCCAGCAGAGCCAAGACCAGTGGGAAAGGAAGAGAACAAGCCAGCTCTGAACTCCCTCCTATTCACCTACAAAGCTCTCCAAGGGCATTCAAGAACACTCCAGAAACAGGCAGCAGAAAGCCACTCAACTGGTTAGACTGCATTAGTGGTGGCCATTCATTCCTTCTCAGCCTCTTTTGCTACCAACCACTTTGATGTATGGCTCCCAGGTCCTGCGCCTTCCCCCTCAATAACTTCCCGTCCTCATCCCAGTGCCCCTCAAATCTTTCATTTCCATCCCAGGTTTCTTCTGGCTATATTCTAGATATCACCACTCGTGTGTCCCACAGATGTCTCAAACACAGTATGTCCACTGTTGCTGAAACAACAGGTCCCAGGGGTACAATAGGAAGCCTGGGTGTCAACATTGGCCCCTCCTCCCCCACATCCATTCCAGGGTGATCCCCAACCCCTTTTATCTTTCAAATCCATTTCTCTCCATCTCTAATGCCTGGTCCTGATCTGCACTTCTGCCTGCATAGATTTCTACCTGGACTCCCCACATTCTCTCCTGCTTTCCTCTGCAGCAACAGCAATCTTCAAAACCACAAATCTGGTTTTGTCTACCATCCCTTATATCAATTCCCTCAAATGGTTTCCCGTTCTTAGGTTAACCACAGATCCCTTAACGTGTCCTGTCTGGCCTTTGATTTTGCCTGTTCTGTCTCCCATTTGTCCTTAATGCTCCAGACAAACTCACTTTGTTCACTTAAGTGATTGTGTCTCTTGCCTCTGAGGCTTTGCCAATAGCTGTGTTTTCCTAGAGTGCCATCTGCGTCACGTAATGAACTGCTCTGCTACCCATTCTTCAGGTTCAGTCCTCCCAGGAAACCCTTCACTAATCACAAGTGGGACATAGGCTTTCCCTTTTAGGACAAAAAGAAAAAGAAGCAAGATAGGAAGCTCAGCAGGACAGGTTTAGTTCAAAACAAATCAGGGAAGGAACTGTCTGCACTGGAGACCAGACCAGCTAACTCTTGTGTAAGTTATGTCTTTATAGGGTCATGTTCATGTATGTGTGTATGCATGCATAGTTATGGCTATCCAGCTAGGGCAGGACTTGAAAACATTTAAGGAATTACACGTTGTCAAGAGTGGGAGTAAAGACTGGGCATGGTGGTGCATGCCTGTAATCCCAGCACCTGGGAGGTTGAAAACGAGGATTAGACCTGTACTAAGTACACTTAAAAAAAAAAAAAAAGGCAAGACTAAACAATGATTAGTAATTAGAGGGTGTGACTGTGCTTACTGAGCCATGAAGGTACATCTGCAGCAGGTGTAAAAGCACAGCAGATGTAAGGATTTAAAGTGGTCTCTGCTCAGACCAGGGTGGCAATAGATTCCTCCATTCCCTGCTATGAGTTCTGAAAGTACCCTAAGCTGCTTTTAGTTTTTTTGTTTTGGTGGAACCAGGGATAGAACTCAGGCCCTTGCACTTGCCAGGGAAGCGCTTCCCTGAGCTGCTTCTAAAGGTATCCTCTTGAAGTTAGTTGTCCTAAGTCCACTGCCCTCACACGTGCTCCAGGTCAGAGCTCTTAATTGCTGCCCGAGTGATAGAGTGAGGTTCTGGGTCACACATCACTGTCTGTCCCATTCTGTCTGCTCCTCCAGTCTGACCAGGTAGGAGCTTCAGAAGTCCAGACCTGTGTAGGGCAGGGTGGCTGGTGCGCAGTACTCCAGCAGGCTCTTCACAGGTTTCCTGAGGTCCCAAATAAGGCACCAAAGCTTGCCCTCATTCCACCTGTAGCAGTGCTGGGTCTCCACCGCCTGGCATTTGCTGCCCCCAACAGTCCAATGACAGAATGAAGACTGCTGGGTGTCTGCCAACTTAGAAAACAGCTGGTACAGGGAAAAGTTAACTGGTCCCTGAGCCTCTGATGGCCCAGCTGCTAGGGGAAACCTCCGCAACCTGACAGGCTCCCAAAATGCTTGGTGTCCATCTTTTTGCTTTCAAGTCCCTGCCCTGGATTGAGTGTGGGGCCCAGATCCAGGGTATGAAAAAAACCAATGGGGAACTGGCCAAGAGAAGATGGACATCTGGGTCTTCCTGCCCACTCTTCACTCTAGATCCATCATGCGCCCGCTCATCCCTGCCAGGATTACAGCAACCTGGCCCTGACTGTAAGTGGCCATAAGGTGTGTTCGACTATCCTGTAAAACTGAAGGGCCCTACCGGCTGCTTGGCAAGTGTTACATCAAGAAGCCAACTGGTCTCACCACCACCCACGTCAGTCCTTCATGGGATCTGACACCAAGAACCTGTAACTTTGGATGAGGTGTGATGGCTCATGCATGTGATCCCAGCACTCTGGGAGGCCAAGGAAGATAGCCAGTTCAAACCCAGCCTGGGTTACTTAGCAACTCAGTGAGACCCTGCCTCAGTTAAAAATGTGAAGTTTGGGCAACAGCTCACTGTGAAGGCCTTGGATTCAATCCCCAGTACTGTCACATAAGATAGTTAAGCTGAGCACACACACCTGTAATCCCATCACTCTGGGAAGCTGAGATAGGATAATAATCTGGGCAATTTAGTGACCATCAAGAAGCCAACTGGTCTCACCACCACCCATGTCAGTCCTTCATGGGACCTGACACTGGCTATCTTCCTTGGCCTCCCAGAGTGCTGGGATCACATGCATGAGCCATCACACCTCATCAAAAGTTACAGGTTCTTGGTGTCAGATCCCATGAAGGACTGACATGGGTGGTGGTGAGACCAGTTGTTTCAAAATAAGAACTAAAAAAGGGCTCAAGATCTAGTTTAGTATAGAAGCCCTGGGTTCAACTCCAAGTCCCACAAAATATGAAAATCAAAACCCCACCAACTTTGTAAATTTGAGTAACTAGAGGAATGAGGTGAAGAAAGGCCTGGGATATACAGAACCAAACTACCTATAAACCAAATCCAGATCCACTGAGCTCATGCTTCTATTAAAGAAAGATCTGTCAACCTTTAAACATTCATATAAATTTGTTTAACATATATTTATTGACCTACCAGGGCACCAGGAAGTTAGGAAGCAGTGGAAAGTAAAGGCTCATGCTCGAGATTATATTCTACTAGAGATATATATAGTTTTTTTTGCAGAACTGGGGATTGAACTCAGACTCTTGCTTTCTACTGAGCTATCTCCCTGGCCCCTGGAGAGATCTTTGGTCAAAACATTGTTCAATGTAAGTTTGTGGTGAAACTAAGCATGGTGTACACACTTTTTTTTTTTT
>PVKA01040325.1:0-18850 GCA_004027165.1 Ctenomys sociabilis | reverse complement strand
CTACTCACAAAGCCCTTAATGCCTCCAGCCTTGACTTGGCTAAAGATTGTCGGCTGTGCATGACCTTAGGCACCCCCATGTCCCGCACTATTCCCTCAAATTCTACTCCGCCTAGCGTTGTAGATCTCAAAAACCAGAACTGTAGCACTGGCCTCCCCTTTAGGGTTCAGCCTGTGGCTTTCAAAAACTCCTGTATATAAGGAACATCCACAATGATAGTTACTCTGTTGATGTTACATTTGTCACTTTTACGAACTGTAGTCAGATGTCCAATCACAGTGACTCTATTGTTTATATGTGGGGGAAGTTTAGCCTTCACATTGTTACCTGCCAACTGGACAGGGCTATGCGTCATGGCTGCCCTATTACCTGACATAGATGTCATCCCTGGAGAAGAGCCCATGCCAATCCCTAGTTTTGATCATGCTGCAGGCCGCACTAAGAGAGCAGTCCAGCACATCCCTTTATTAGTAGGACTAGGAATCCCAGCGGCCATGGGAACAGGTACAGCAGGATTTGGGGTAGCAGTGCATTCTTATACCAAACTAATCAGTTGATTGACATTGTACAAGCACTGTCTGGTACTATTCAAGATATCCAAGGTCAGACAGATTCTCTGGTGGAAGCAGTCCTCCAAAATAGGAGAGGTTTAGATCTTCTAACAGCAGAACAGGGAGGGATCTGCTTGGCTTTACAGGAATGCTGTTGCTTCCATGCAAACAAATCTGGCATTGTTCAAGACAAAAAGACTTCAAAAAGATCTTATAAAGAGGAAAAGAGAGCTATTTGATAACTCCTTCTGGGGTGCATGGAATGGAGTACTACCCTATCTTCTCCCCCTATTGGGACCCTTGATTGGACTATTAATACTTTTATCAATAGGACCCTGTCTTTTCAATAGGCTGATGACTTTCATTAAACAACAATTGGGTGCCATTAAGATGCAACCCATACAGGTCCATTACCATAGACTTGAGATGGCTGACAGAGAAAATTATGTTGAACTCTGAAAGAGCTCACTACAATGATGCCCAATCTAGGTAAAAGTGATTTTCTTGCCTTCGTGAGATGGACTGGATAGCCAGAGACGGGCAACTAGAAGCTCACATGCATCACCGACCGCCACCTAAGACAGGAGCTGGGCCATTTGCTGCCCTGCCTTCCAGTGATGGGTAACATCTGGTTCGGTCCCGTGTGAAAGCATCTTGACCTAAGACAGGCACAGTCCCCTCAAGGAATGATGGCCTCTTAAAAATTTTTAAAGAAAAAAGGGGGGCCTGTGGGAAACCTGTGACTTGCACCCACTTTATAATAGTTTCAGCCATGTTCTTATGTTTCCATTCCTCTGCTGAGTTAAGTTCCTAATTCTTCTTACCCCGCCTATTTCCCCTTAAGTCTCCTGCTATGCCCTGGAGCTGGGACTTCTGTCACAGTCCAGTTGCCTAGTTACTCGTGCCTTTTACCCACTGATGTCATTTCCCTATGCCTCCACTATATATACCCAGAGTTTCCTTTGAATAAATGAGACTTGATCAGAATCCTGTCTTGTCTCCATTTCTCACATCTTCTGTCCTTTGTCCCTTCCTCCATTCCCCGCTCCTTCCCCAGGTGACCCATGTTGACTTCCCCACTGGACAGGACAGAATGATCTTCCATGCTCTAAACCCCCATTGTCCTCAAATAATAACAGCTAAATTGCAGGTGGCAAAGGACAATCACATGCACAGAATTGCCACTAGGATAAGGGAGAAGGGAAAAAACATCACAGGAAGTTGGAACCAGAAGACAAAAGGGCCAAACACGCATACTGGAAGAAAGGTAGCCTCTTTAACAAATGGTGCTGGAACAACTGGGTCATTACATGCTGAAAACTGAAACTTGACCCAGGTCTATCACCATGCACTAAGCTAAAGTCAAAATGGATTAAAGATCTAAACATTAAAACAGAAACACTCAATCTCTTGGAAGAGAAAGTAGGAGGAACTCTTGGAGACATAAGTGTAGGCAATGAGTTCATGAACAAAAATCAATTCACCTGGGTAACACTTGAGAGAATTAACAGCTGGGACTGCCTCTTATTGAGAAGCTTTTGCACATCAAAAGAAATTACCAACAAGGTGAAAACTCAACCCACAAATTTTGAAAAATACTTACTATCTAACACTAGAATTTATAAAGAACTAAAAAACATTAGGGCCTCTAAATTTAAAGACCCAATCCAGAAATGGGCATTGGAGATGAAAACACACTTCTTGGAGGATAAAATTACAGAAGGGAGCCAGGCGTGGTGGCACATGCCTGTAATCCCAGCAACAGGGAGGCTGAGGCAGGAGGATTGCTGTGAGTTCAAGACCAGCCTGAGCTACAAAGTGAGCTTAAGTCCAACCTGAACTGCATAGTGAGACCCTCTCTCAAAAAAAACAAAAAATAAAATAAAGCGAATAAATGTATGAAAAAATGCTCCACATCACTAGCCTTCTGTGAAATGCAAGTTAAAACAACATTGAGATACCATCTCACCCCAGAAAGAATAGCTACCATTAAGACATCAACAAACAACAGATGTTGGAGAGGAGGTGGGAAAAAGGGAAGCCTTCTCCAGTGCTGGTGGGAATGTAGACTGGTGCAACTGTTAAGGAAGTCAGTGTGGAGCCTCCTTAGAAAACTAGGACTGGAAATCTGATTCAAGCCAGCTATCCCCTACTGGGAATTTTCCTGGAGGAACTGAAAACATCATATCATGGTGATATATGTGTACCTATGTTTCTAGCAGCACAGTTTGTGATAGCCAGATCTTGGAACCAACCAAGATGCCCGTCATATGAGGAATGGTTGAAAAAGATGTGGTATCTTTATACCATGGAGCATTACTCAGTTATAAAGAATGATAAACTGGAAGCATTCCTACTTAAGTGCATGCCACTTGAAGAAATACTTAAAAGCGATATAAACCACACCCACAGGTGCAAATATCGTATAGTCACCCTAGTATAAAACGCAAAAGAAGAAATTCAAATAGAAAGGTATAGCAACAACTAAAATGAAAGCGAGTACTTGAGGACTGCACAATGAGGAAAGGGCAAGGAGAAAAGCTGGGAAACATGACAGGGGCAAGGCCATACATTTATACGCACAAGATGGGTAAGGCAATGATCCTGAGAAACATCTGCAAGTTTTTGAAACTAGCAGTTAATTGGTAGGGTTCTCATCCTGACTAACTATGAACCTATGACCCAAGCAACTGTACTGAAGATAGCAGTGTGTAATAGAAGGGTCACCCTTGGAATGCCTGTCATTCTGGTCTTCTAAATATGTACTTCTTATCATGACATACCAATTATGACTGTACTGTCTCTCAAGTAAAAGTTTTTTTTTCTTTTTTAAATTAAGGGTAATAAATGAAAAAAAGACATAAGAAAAAAAAAATTTCATAGGACTGTCCTGCTACAATGCTGTATATGGTTAAGTTTCTAAATTTCTTTTTTTTTTTTTTTTTTTGTCTTTTTGAGACAGAGTCTCACTGTGCAGTTCAGGCTGGCCTTAAGCTCACTTTGTAGCTCAGGCTGGTCTCGAACTCACAACAATCCTCCTGCTTCAGCCTCCCGAGTGCTGGGATTACAGGCCTGCGCCACCACGCCCGGCTAAGTTTCTAAATTTCCTTGTAAAAATATGTTAGTGTTTATTCCTATTCTTATATTATTTTTTTCTTCATATTCTGTAGAGACTTAAATTTTAACACATCAAAACTTGATGGAAAATATCTGTTCCATGTTATGCTTAAGATGATTGACACTTAGATAGTTGGGGCAAACTGAAATGCATATGCTGCAGGGTAATAATAAACTTCTCTTCTGGAGGGTTAACAACCTAGGTTGCACATCAAAAATTAGAGAAAGGGAAGGACTTCAAGGTTAGCCAAAATTTTGGGCATAGCCTTTCAAGGTGAGTGAAGACCAGGACATAGGAGAACCTGTACTGTAACATCATGTATCTCAGTTGCGTCCCAAATTTTCTGATCAAGGAGATTATGGGGCCACAGAGAAAAGTGATGATGATGGAATGTCTGCCTAAGGAGAGTCCCATGGAGAGCAAACATTTTCTCAGTCTTTCACAGAGAGCAAATTGGTCAAGCAATGGCCGAGACTCATCCACAAGGCTGACACGCTGACATCTCCCAGATGCACCCAGGAGCATGCTTCACTAATCTGCTGGGTCTTTTTTAATCCCATGAGGCTTAGCTAGCTGATGATCTAGCTGATTTAGCTCTGGAAGCTCCAGTGTTCCAGTCCAGGCCTGGGGTGAGCAAATTATTCAGAGAGACTTAAAAGAACAATGCGCCTCCAGACTCAGAGCATTTGCCAACTGAGGGGCTACTCAGACAAATCAAGCTGAGGAAGTAAAATGCTCTTGAGGTCTTAAACAGTGATGGGTGGCTTGGAGACTGCAGCATTGTGAAAAAGCCACCCTGTATGTTAGGCTATAGGTTTTTATTTTTTTGAGGGGAGGGGAGGGGTACCAGGAATCAAATTCAGGACCTTGAGCTTGCCAAGGGGGTGCTGCTCCACCGAACAATTTCCTCACCTTGTTGGCAAATCATTCTAGAGAGTCCCAACTAAAACAGCAAAGCAGGATCAAAAGCAAGAAAGGTCCTTGGGAGCCGGGCGTGGTGGCGCATGCCTGTAATCCCAGCACTAGGGAGGCTGAGGCAGGAGGATTGTTGTGAGTTCGAGACCAGCCTGAGCTACAAAGTGAGCTTAAGGGCAGCCTGAACTGCACAGTGAGACCCTGTCTCAAAAAAGACAAAAAAAAAAAAAAAAGAAAAAAAAAGAAAGGTCCTTGGGAGACATCATGCATACTCTGCTCACAGGCTGTCCTTGTCAGGAAAGCCCCTCATCGCAGTGAGGCCTACCCAGCCAGCCATGGCTCCCCACATTATACTGTGCCTGCACACAGCCTTGGCATGTGGCTGTAGGTGGAGTTAGCAGCCCACTGAATGTTTAGAGGGGTGCAATGTGTATACTGGGTTTATCATTTGGATGAGTATCCTCACATGCTCCAGCCCTCCCTCCTCTCTTAAAATCTTTCTTCCTGTCTTGGGTGAGGTGCCTCCAGCTTTGGGGATGGGACGCTTTAGCTCCTTTGTCTAAAAGCTGAGCGCTGGCACAGAAACAGTGGACTACAGCAGTAAGTGCTCACCCTGAGAGTGGCACTAACAGCACCCAACAGCACAAGTCTCCAGTAACCAGGTAGAGTCTCACCTTCGCATGAAGACAGTGTAGGCATGATCTGTCCCGAGTACCTGCCTTTTGATGCTTGTATTGCATCAGCCTCCCTATCTGTGGTCAATATCTGTGATTGTGCAGAGCTGATCAGGCCAGTGAAGAGGTCGGTGCTACAAAACTTGATGGATGTCACTATCAGACCTCCCCCTGGTGACAGTGGGCCTCAGGGCTGGCAGACAGTGTCCCCCAGTGTACGTGCTACTCCAATTAAGTCCATCAGGGCCACAAGTGAATCCCACCCACAGCCTCATGCCTGCAAGTGGACAGTGCACGCCCTCCTAGTGGATATTCTCTGCTTCTCTGCCCACTTTCTGTCTCACAGCGATAGGTGTATGGACAGCTTTCAGGTGCATCGGTCTCCAGGTTCATGGAGCAAAGTGCGAGGTCTGGTATTCTTTTAAGGACTGAACGGGGCCCAAGTATACAAATATATGTGTTCAGAAACTGTTTGAGGCACTGCATCCCGCTGTGTACAGCTCAGGATTTATTTATGTGCAGCACTACCTAGATATATGTTCCCTTTCACCTATGTTACTTGAAGGGTCATGCTCTGTTCTTCATGAAGTCACTTTTGCTATAGTAACCATATTACCTCATTTTCAGGAATTTCACAAAAATGTCACACAATTGCCACAAGGTGTACATTTCTAGGACATAGGAAGATGGGAGGCACCAAGCAGAGGCTGAGAGCAAAAACAGCTAGAAGAGCTGAGATGGGCCTGGCTCACCCCCTTTCCTCATCATCGCTGGCTGCCATTGATCCATGTTATTGTCTGGATAAAAACTGGGCAAGCCTGCTGGATGCCTGGTCTTCACTGTCCCACAATCTGTTCTCTACTCCTGTTTTCTGGTTCTGGAATCTGGGAAGTTTGTCCCCAAATACATTTAAACATCTGGGTGATGAAAGTGGTTTCTGTCCAAGGCTGGGTGACGGAACAGAAGGCGGGCCATAGCCGTCTTTGAGACAAGAATAACCACTGTCCATAGGGCTCTGCCTACGATGCTGCCCAGTGCTTCAGGAGCTCCAGAGACTGGCGCCTGTGTGAGATGCTCCCACCTCCCGGCGTGAATGGACTGCAGTCCATGTGAGAACAGGCAAAGCATTGCAGAACTCTCCTTCCCTGAGTCCCTCTGGACCTCTGAACGAGCTGGCAGATTCCACAATGTCAGGGTTTCCTGAGCCTCCTCACCGCTGGTTGTCCTAGAGGCTGGACTGCAGCTAGCAGCATGACCAATGGCTCTCCAATCTGTCCTGCTCCTGCCGCCCACCTGCGTCCCCTGGGTTCGTTAGACCCAGTGGGTATGCAAACCTGCTGTGTTTAGGGGCCTTGTCAGGAGCTCGGCTCCAGCAGAAAACCACCTGAGGTATTTTTCTAACTTTGGCCTATTGTATGGTTACAGGTTGCCTAGATGTTCCCCAAAAGCCACATGCTGTCATAGTGAGGCTGTTCAGAGGTAGCTGGACCTAGAGTGTGTGATTCCTGGATCAGTCCACTGACAGGTTTGGCACAGTTCTGGGTGTGCATGACGGCACAGCCCACCCTGCGTGCATACCCACTCCAAGGGTGTGTAGGCTACATATAAAGGACAGAGAATGTTGGTGTAGTTGGTTCTCGTGTCCTGCTTGCTATTTCTGCCTGCCATGAAGTGTTTCTTCTCTGTGATGCCTCTCTCCCATGCCACGCTGGCTTGGAGCCAGCCAACTATGAACTGTAAGCTAAACAAAACTTATGCCGTTAATTTTCAGCATTGAGTGAAGAACACATCTAGCAGTACCCACCTAACTGCACACCCGAACTTTGCTTCCAGCAGGAAGGTCAGTCGCAGTGCCACCACAATCCCACCTCTACTTTGGTTCTAGGCAACCTCCAGCTCAGGGAGTGACCCACTCAGCTGGATCCTGAGAGGCCAGGTGAGTGCTGCATGGGTCTGCTGTTCAGATGGTCCAATTTGCCTGCTCCTGGCCTCCACATCCTCAGAAGTGAGTGCAGCCCAGCCCTTAGGGCTCTTGGGCTCCTATGTGATCCTTGGCTGTGGCCTCTCCCCTTCTTCTCATTCCCTGAGGCTGACCCATCCCAATAGGTGTGCTTTTGTTCAGTGGACACTCCCTTTTTTATGAGGTGCAGTCTCACCATATAGTTCAAGTGAGACTTGAAATCACTGCAGTCCCACCTCAGTCAATCAAGCAGCGGGACTGCAGGCATGCCCCATCACGCCCAGCTAGTCATTGGCATTTTGCTAATTTACAACCTAGGCTGGGCATCTCCCAGCAAACACACACAGTTGCTCAGTTTTCTGCACAGGTGGATTTCAGGCCCAGCCCATCTGGGAGGCTCCCACATGTGCATACCCCAGGACCTGAGGAAGTACAGAGTATGGCAAGGAGCCATGGGTGGTGTTGGGGTGGGTCAGGTACTCCAGAGGGAAGTAGTAAGATAAACTGTTCCCATGTAGTAGGAGGCTACTCAATCCTGCCAAACCCACTTCTATTCCCTAGCCTCTAACCAAGGCAGAGGTGAGAACCTTGCCTAGGGGGCGGTTCTCTTCCAACCGCAGCAGCACTATTTCCTCAATGAGTTTGGCACAGGGCTCAGCCTCCCTGGCCTTAGTGACCCATCTGAGAGCAATGCAGCTGTAGCACTAAGGACAGCCTGTGTCTCTAGCCTCAGAGGGAGCAGCATGGAGCTGGTCAAGGATGGCTCCCGCCCGCCACTGGCTTACGTGAAGGGGGTCCCACTCATCAAATACTTTGCAGAGACCATAGAGCCTCTGCAGAGCTTCCAGGCCCGGCCGGATGACCTGCTCATCAGCACCTACCCCAAGTCGGGTAAGCAAGGAGGCCAGTCGGCCCCTGGGCTGCAGTCCCCATGTGGTGAGCAGGACCTGGCCCTCAGCCCTGTGCACCTGTATCTTCCCTCTCTTCCCAGGCACCACCTGGGTGAGTGAGATACTGGACATGATCTACCAGGGTGGTGACCTAGAGAAGTGTCGTCGAGCCCCCATCTACATGCGGGTGCCCTTCCTTGAGTTCAAATGTCCAGGGGTTCCCTCAGGTGCGTCTTGGTGACTGGAGGCAAGAGAGGTGGAGGGAGGAGGACTCTGCTCCAGCTCAGCACCTTTCCTTTGCCCGTGACTCAGGGCTGGAGACTGTGGAACTCACCCCGGCCCCACGGCTGCTCAAGACGCACCTGCCTGTGGCCCTGCTCCCGCAGAGTCTGCTGGATCGGATCAAGGTGAGCACAGCAGAGCAGTCCCAACGTTGATCTCGTTCCATGGGGAAGGCTTCCTTGAGCCTTGTCTAATCACATACATGGAGGGCAAGGGCTATGGTCTCTGAAGTAATTCACAGATCAGGAAAACAAGTTTTCAGGGCAAATGACACACTCACGAGCGTGCAGAGGACAAGGTTGATGGGACGCTCACTGTCTTGTTCCAAATCTCAGTGTGGCACTGAAAAGGCTCATAGCAGTACCAAATACAGCTCCTGGGAACAGCCAGCACGGTGCCACCAAAGCAGAAGGAGAGCCCCACTCAGTGCCATGCACGGGAGGACTTCTCTAGGAGTCAGCCTGTAGCCTGAGTCCTCTGCCCATGATGACCTCCTCCAGCAGAGCTGGGAGCATGACAGGCCATCAGCCTGGGGTGCAGGTGTGCGTTGGGTATGCTGCACGGTGAGGGCACATGGCATTTGGCCACCTGCATCCACAGGTCATCTACGTTGCTCGTAATGCAAAAGATGTGGCCATCTCCTATTACAACTTCTACAAGATGTGCAAGTTGCACCCAGAACCCGGCTCCTGGGACAGCTTCCTGCAGAAGTTCATGGAGGGTGAAGGTGAGTGTGACTACAGGAAGGATGGTGCTGGAGCTGAGGGGCCATCACCCAAAATTAATCCCCAACCTTGTCCCATGTGCCCGGATGTCTCCTTCCTCAGTGTCCTATGGGTCCTGGTACCAGCACGTGCAGGAGTGGTGGGAGCTGAGACAAACCCATCCTGTCCTCTACCTCTTCTATGAGGACATGAAGGAGGTGAGACTGCCACCATCCCCTCCCATGCTTAGATCCTCTGTGGCCTGCAGAATCCCCCTCACCAGTGACACTGTGGCAGCCCAAGCCACAAAGGAGCCTCACCCTGCGTCCACACTCTGAGTACTCCTAGCCCTGTGCAGGTCGATCACTAGCTCCTCACTCACTGCCCAGCACTGTTTAGCTCTTGTTTCTGCTGGGCCAGAGGAGTGTGCCTAGCTGGACACACTGACGCAGATGGCTCTCCCTGACCCCTCCTGGAGCAGCCACGCAGGGCCTAGGAACAACTGACTCACTCTGCCACAGGGAAGAAGCCCAGTCAGGCCAGGGGGTGAAAGTTGCTTTGTGGAAGTGACCCCACCCCTGGGAGGTCACAGACGGGACCCCAAGTTTTCTTCGTGAACAACTTGAAGAGTGTGTCTGTCCCTCCAGAACCCCAAAAGGGAGCTGAAGAAGATCCTGGAGTTTGTGGGGCGCTCCCTGCCTGAGGAGACCATGGATCTCATCATTAAGCACACGTCCTTCGAGGAGATGAAGAAGAACCCCATGAGCAACTACTCCACCATGCCCACTGAGGTCATGGACCACACCGTTTCCCACTTCATGAGGAATGGTGGGTGTTGGGCCATGGGTATTTTTGGGAGAAAAGTGAGAAAGCACCCACCTCAGGTCACTGTGGCCTCCTCTGTGGCCCACACTCAACCTCCTTCTTTGTCTTCCAGGCACTCTGGGGAAATGGAAACACACCTTCACTGTGGCCCAGAATGAGCGCTTTGATGCCCACTATGCAGACAGGATGGTGGGCTGCAGCCTGCCTTTTCAGTTGCAGGCTTAAGCAGTGATATGGGTCTGCTGAGTGCTCACTAGAGCCTCCTGTCAAGCTGAGTTACAGCTCGGCACCTGGCTGACAAGTGTGAAGTCCTAAATTGATTCAGAGAAAAAAAAAAAAAAAGAAGAAGTACACAGCAATCCAATGCAAGATCATTATAATCAAACCAGTAGCCCTGGTTGCTTTTGCTGTTTTCTCCCACCAAGAACAGTCGTACTTCTGTCTTGGAGCCAGCTGGTTATGGACAGAACCTTCGACAGACTATGAGCTCAATAAACCTCTCATTTGTCAAAATATCAAATCAAACCCACTAAAGAAAGTTGAAATGATCCTCTGTGCTCTAAACCCACATTGTGGTAAATTATAATAAGAGGTAAATTCCAGGTGGCAAATGACAGTTACATGCACAGAATTGCCACTAGGATAACCTGTATAGGCAGAAAGGAAAAAAATGTCGCAGCAAGTTGGAACCGGAACATGGTAGTGGGACTGGCACCCCTTGGACAGATGCAATGCAAAGAGGGCGAGAGGCCAGGACTCTGCCTGCCTGGAAGATGCCCTCTGAGCTGCACACCTTTGCCTTTTTGTGGGTCATCTTTGGATTCCTGTGCTCTAGGACTTCCCCCCTCTGATCCAGCAGAGAAACAAAAGCCTCATTCCCATACCAAAGTGTCTGTGTCTAGTCATTCTGATAATGCGCTGAAGAGCCCCCAGGGTGTGTGACAACAGTGGCCCCTTAGCCCTGGTGGGGCAGGCCCCAGAGCTCCCCTGAGAAGCCACACAGCAGCCTGTCCTTCAGGGGGCAGTGCTGAGCTGCACAGAAGGCCAGGCCTGCACTTGTCTTGCTGTAGGAGAGGGAGCTCCTGCAAGTCTGAGCTACTGCCATTCATTACTGTTTGAGGTCAACATAGCTTCACTTGTGGATGGATTTGGCCTGAGCTGGCCACCATAGCTAGTCTTCATGATGGGCCCCATGTTTGTTGCTTTCTTTAAGTTGCATACTCCTGTGTACTATTGAAGAATTGTTTTAGTGATCCTGTATTCTTGCTCACAGTTTATTTTGCAGGCAGTATGAGCTCAAACAGCCCTAATAAAACTCCTTGGGAGTTTTATTGAGTACAGTGCACACAGCAATTGCTTCAAAACAAAGACCAATAAACACTCAAGCTGTTAGCACCAAAGAGCTCTGGAGCCCAGCGGCCAATACAGACCAAAAGCAGAGACCAACACTAAATAGTGTGGACCTACAGTGTCCAGAAGAAGCCAGCAGTGTCAGCCTCTGGCATTATCTAGTATCATGTAGGGACTTCAGGCCTGCTAGAAGAGCTGCACCTTCCTAATTCACAGTTTCCATCTGGATCAAACAAAAGAACTATAGGCCAGTGGGCAGTATTTTGGCAACCACAAAGGGATCTACTCTCTTGTTTTGAGGGACACAAGGAAGAGAACACATAATGGTGACGCTCAGCAGGACCTTCCTGTGGACGACTCCTGGCCTTCTGCTCCTTTACTTCAGGGGTAGCTGAGACTGTCAAGGTCCTCGAAATGCCTGTAGCTATGTGGTCCTTCCCAGCTGGGCAGCTCTAACCCTCTTCTTCTCTTCCGTTTTAAACTGACTTCTGATTCTGTCACTGTCCTTTCTTTCTTTTTTTTGTCTTGTGAGACAACGTCCCTTTCTGTTTCCTGTGGTATTTTGGCAGGCTCTCCAATATTAAGTTGGAATTGTGCTACCTGGCAATTTGACCTACCCTCTTGTGGAAAGATACTTGAAGCAGCTGTTACTAAAATTTTACAATGGGCTGTGGAGACAGCTCGGCATGCTAAGCGCCTGCCTAGGCAAGTGCAAGGACACTGGTTTAATTCCCTGCTCCACACACTGTGCTGACCCCGCTCAGGCATTCTGAGCTGGCTACTGAGACTGGGCGTGGTGGCGAGGTCTGCAATCCCAGTGCTGGGGAACCTGAGAACAGGATCACGATGAGTTCAACCTGTGTAGTGAGACCCTGTACCAAATACATAACACTAAAAAACTATTTTGGTATAACTTAACCAGGAATTTTTCATTGTTCACAACAACAGGGTCTTAAGAGCCTGCCATAGGGTCTTAAGAGCCCCAACAGGGTCTATGGTACCTGCCATAGGATGGGATGAGATCACCAGCCTCATTTATGTGTCTAGATATCTGCTGGGAGAACAGAGTAGCTCCTGGTGGTCCATGGATTGGGTGGGAGAATCATGAATCTGCAGGATGGCAGAGGAGCAACTTGTCTCTCCTCCCTGTGGATCTGCGAAGCAGTCAGAGCTCATAGATTCCAAGATGTCAGGGTTTCCTGAGCATCCACTGCTGGGTGTCCTATACACTGGACTGCAGTTAGCAGTTCAGCCTGTTCCCCTCTCCTCTGTCCTGTTTCTGCCTGTCCACCTGCTCTACCTGGGTTAGTTAGACAAAGCAGGTGTACAGACCTGCTCTGTTTAGGGGCCTGGTCAGGAGCCAGGCTACAGCAGTAAACCGCCTGAGGTATTTTTCTACCTTTGGTCTATTCTACGGTTACAAATCCTCTAGATATTGCCACAAAACCTCCATGTAGTCATAGTGGAGCTGTTCAGAGGTAGCTGGATGTACAGTGCGTATTTCCTGGATCAGTCCACTGACAGGTTTAGCATAGTTTTGGGTGTGGATGACTGGACAGCCCACCATGCATGCATGAATGCATGCAAACCTTAAGGGCTGCAGGCTGCATATGAAGGACAGAGTGTTGCTGTAGTTGGTTCTCACAAGCTGCTTGCTACTTCTGCCTGCCATGAAGCATTTCTCCTCTGTGATGTCCGTGTCCCATGCCATCTGACTGGAAGCCAGCCAACTATGAACTGTAAGATAAGAAACCTTTTTGTCCTCAACTATGGGCACTAGGTAATGAAGACATCTAGGGCACCCACTTCACTGCACTTATGACCTTTGCTTTCAGCACAACGGCCAGTCCCTGTGCTGCCAAGAGCCCGTCTCTACTTTGGTTCTAGGGAGCATCCAGGTCAGAGAGCTGCCCTGTGCTCTGTGCTAATGTGCTAAACACCCAGTGACACACTCAGCAGGATCCTGAGAGGCCAGGTGAGTTCTGTGTGGGGCTGGCTATTCACATGGCCCACTCTGCCTGCTCTTGGCCCACACATGCTTGGAGGGGAGGGCAGTCCAGCCCGCTGGGCTCCCAGGCTCCTGTATGATCCCTGGCTGTGCTGTCTCCCCTCTGTGCTCCTTCCCTGAGGCTGGCCTGTCCCAAAAGCTATGCTTTTGTTCAGTGATTGCTCACTTTCTTTTAAAATAGGGGTCTCACGAGGTAGTTGAAGCTAGACTTGAACTCACTCCACTCCCAACTCAGTCAGCGAAGCACTTGGACTGTAGGTATGCCCTGCCATGCCCAGCTAGTCATTGGCATTTTTCTCATTTACAAACAAGGCTGGGCATCTCCCAGTGAATACACATAGTTGCTCAGTTTTCTGCACAGGTGGATTTCAGGCCAGGCCAATCTGGGAGGCTCCCACACGTGAGCACCCCAAGACTGGTGGAAGTACACAATATGGAAAGCAGCAGGGGCTTGGGGTGGGGTGGCGCAGGTGCTCCAGAGGGAAATAGTAAGAGAAACTGGTCCCATGCAGTCCTAGGCTGGTGATTCCAGCCAACCTACTGGCATCCCACAGCCTGCAGCCAAAGCAGAGGTGAGAACCCTGCCCAGGGGGTGGCTCTCCTCCAACACCAGCAGCACTTACTTGCTCAATGATTTTGGCACAGGGCTCAGCCTCCCTGGCCTTAGTGACCCATCTGAGAGCAATGCGGTGGTGGCACTAAGGGCACCCTGTATCTCTGGTCAGAAAGGCAGCAGCATGGAGCTGGCCAAGGACACCTCCCGCCCGGCACTGGCTTACGTGAAGGGGGTCCCGCTCATCAAGTACTTTGCAGAGACTATAGAGCCTCTGCACAGCTTCCAGGCCCAGCCTGATGACCTGCTCATCAGCACCTACCCTAAGTCAGGTAAGCAAGTAGGCCAGCTGGTCCCTGTGCTGTAGTCCCCTTGTGGTGAGTAGGACCTGGCCCTCAGCCCTGTGCACCTGTATCTTCCCTCTCTTCCCAGGCACCACCTGGGTGAGTGAGATACTGGACATGATCTACCAGGGTGGTGACCTAGAGAAGTGTCGCCGAGCCCCCAACTACATGCGGGTGCCCTTCCTTGAGTTCAAATGTCCAGGGGTTCCCTCAGGTGCGTCTTGGTGACTGGAGACAAGAGAGGTGGAGGGAGGAGGACTCTGCTCCAGCTCAGCCCCTTTCCCTTGCCCATGACTCAGGGCTGGAGACTGTGGAAGTCACCCCGGCCCCACGGCTGCTCAGAACGCATCTACCTTTGGCCCTGCTCCCCCAGAGTCTGCTGCATTGGATCAAGGTGAGAGGACCAGCTCAGTCCCAGCTTTGGTCCCGTTCCATGGGGAGGGCTACCATGAACCTTGTCTAATGCCCTACAGGGAGGGCTCATGCTAGGTGCTCTCAAGGAATTCACAAACCAGAAAAACAAGATTCCTCAGGGGAATCCATACACTTACGAGCCTACAAAGGACAAGGCTGGTGGTATCCCTCCTGTCTTGTTCCAAAATGTCAGTGTGGCACTAAAAAGGCTGTTAGCAGAACCAAATACAGCTCCTGGGGCCAACCAGCACGGTGCCACCAAAGCACAGGGAGAGCGCCACTCAGCACCACCCATAGGAGGGCATCTCTAGGAGTCGGCCTGCAGCCTGAGTCCTCTGCCCATGGAAATGACCTCCTCCAGCGGAGTCTGGACTGTAACAGCCATCTGCCTGGGCAGCAGGTGCACATTGGACATGCTGCATGGTGCAGGCACATGACATTTGGCCGCCTGCTCCCACAGGTGGTCTACATTGCTCGCAATGCAAAAGATGTGGCCATCTCCTATTACAACTTCTACAAGATGTGCAAGTTGTAGCCAGAGCCCAGCTCCTGGGACAGCTTCCTGCAAAAGTTCATGGAGGGAGAAGGTGAGTGTGACTACAGGAAGGATGGTGCTGGAGCTGAGGGGCCATCATCCAAAATTAATCCGCACCCATGTCAGATGGGCCCTGTCCCCTTCCTCAGTGTCCTATGGGTCCTGGTACCAGCACATGCAGGAGTGGTGGGAGCTGAGCCAAACCCATCCTGTCCTCTACCTCTTCTATGAGGATATGAAGGAGGTGAGACTGCCACCATCCCCCTTCCATGGCTAGATCCTCCATGGCCTGCAGAATCCCTCTCAACAATGAGCCTGTGGCAGCCCCAGCCACCCAGGAGCCTCACCCTTCCCTCTAGGCTCTGAGTGGTCCTCGGCCCACGCAGGTCGATCAGCAGCTCCACACTCACTGCTCAGCACTGTGTGCCCCGTGTTTCTCCTGGGCCCCAAGGAGTGTGCCCAGCTGTGCACAGTGACGCAGATGGCTCTCCCTGCCCCCCTCCTGGAGCAACCATGCAGGGTCACTCCAGGACCCTGGAATGAACTGACTTGCTCTGCTCCCAGGGGGAGCCCCAGTGAGATCTGGAGCTGAAGACTGCTTTGTGGAAGTAACCCATCCCCTGACAGGTTTCAGAGGGAATCTTGTGCTTTTTCACTAATAACCTGAAGAGTGTGTCTGCCCCTCCAGAATCCCAAGAGGGAGCTGCAGAAGATCCTGGAGTTTGTGGGGCGATCCCCGCCTGAGGAGACCATGGATCTCATCATTCACCACACGTCCTTCAATGAGATGAAGAAGAACCCAATGACCAACTACACCACCATACCCACTGAGGTCATGGACCACGCCGTTTCCCCATTCATGAAGAAAGGTGGGTGCTGGGCCATGCGCGTTATGGCGAGGGAAGCGAGAAAGCGCTCACTGAGGGTCACTGCGGCCTCCTCTGAGGCCCGCACTCAACCTCTTTCTTTCTGTCTCAGGCACCTTGGGGGAATGGAAAGGCACCTTCACCGTGGCCCAGAATGAGCGCTTTGATGCCCACTCTGCAGAGAGGATGGTGGTCTTCCACTGGCTGCCCTAAATGGTGACATGGGTATTCTAAGGGCTCACAGGAGCCTCCTGTCAAGCTGAGTTTACAGCTCGGCACCTGGATGACAAGTGTGAGGTCCTAAGCTTCCAAAGCTAAAAAAAAAAAAGGGAGAACCAAAAGAAGTACACAAGCCAGGCATGGTGGCATATGCCTGTAATCCCAGCACTCGGGAGGCTGAGGCAGGAGGATTGTTGTGAGTTCGAGACCAGCCTGAGCTACAAAGTGAGCTTAAGGCCAGCCTGAACTGCATAGTGAGACCCTGTCTCAAAAAGACAAAAAAAAAAAAAAAAAAAAAAGAAGTACACAAACAACCCACAAGCAAGATCACTAGCCCTTCTTGCTTTTCCCGTTTTCTGCCACCAAGAATGGTCATACTTCTGTCTTGGAGCCAGCTGGTTATGGACAGAACCACTGACTGACTATGAACTCAATAAAACTTTCATCGTTTAAAAAATCAAATCAAACCCACTAAAAAAAAATTGGAATGATCCTCTGTGCTCTAAACCCCCACTGTCCTCAAATAATAACAGCTAAATAGCAGGTGGCAAACGACAATCACATGCACAGAACTGTCAATAGAATAACATTTATAGGCAGAAGGGAAAAAATGTCACAGCAAGTTGGAACGAGAAGAGGTAGTGGGACTGGCATCCCTTGGACAGGTGCGATGCACAAAGGGCGAGAGCCCAGGACCCTGCCTGCCTCGAAGATGCCCTCTGAGCTGCACACCTTTACATTTTTGTGGGTCATCTTTGGATTCCTGTGCTCTAGGCTTCCCCCCTCTGATCCAGCAGAGAAATAAAAGCCTCATTCCCATGCCAAAGTCCTGTGTCTTGTCTTTGTGATCAAGCTCAGAAGAGCCCCCAGGGTGTGTGTTAGCAGTGGCCTCTTAGCCCTGGTGGGGCAGGCCCCGGAGCTCCCCTGAGAAGCCATGCAGCAGCCTGTCCTTCAGGGGGCAGTGCTGAGCTGCACAGAAGGCCAGGTCTGCTGCCTTCTACCTGGAGCTCCTGGCTACTTCCTGTAGGACGCCCACTTCTGTTAACTATCACGAAGTGGACTTTAAACTCTAAACTCGAGCTTGTGCTCGCTCCTGCAGGAAATATACTAAATGTGGAAAGGTACAGGGAAGATGAGCGTGGGCCGTGCGCAAGACGACATGCAAATGCACAAAGTGTTCGACATTGAAAAATAAATGTGGACGGCCAGCGAGATAGCGCAATGTACTCAACACCAGCTTAAGAAAGCGCAGAGATTGGGGTTTGATCCCAGCACGACCTGCTGTGCCGTCCCTGACCCCAGGCATGCTGAGCTGGGCTCCAAGATTGGGTGTGGTGGTGCACACCTGCAATCCCAGGGCTGGGGAGCCTGAAAATAGCAGGATCACTAGGAGTCCAACCCACAAAATGAGACCCTGTACAAAACACATAACACTAAAAAGGTAGTTTGGTATAACTTAACTGGAAATTCTTTGTTGTTCACAACAACAGTCTAAAGAGCCCATTAGGTACCTGCCATAGGGTGGGTTGAGATCACCAGCCTCATTTATGTGTCCAGATATCTGCTGGGAGAACAGAGTAGCTCCTGGTGGTCCATGGATTGGGTGGGAGAATCATGAATCTGCAGGATGGCAGAGGAGCAGTTTGTCACTGGATATAAAATTTTCTTAGTCAGGAGGCAACTGTGGGCTTGAGTTTCCACTGCAACAGAATATGGCTAGTCAGGAGAGGGGACGGTAGAACGAGTACCAGTGCGGTGATAGTGGCCATATTCATAGTTCCTCCTGAAGAAGAAGCCAGAGGACGTCCTGGGGGCGATTTCTACAGCAGAAGCACTTGGAGGAGGGGATGTCTGCTATGACTCTAGAGAGTCACGTTGTGGTGGCAGTGGTCGCTGGTGTCCTTTAGAAGTCATTATGCCACCTGAGCCATTAAACTGTTGCAAAGTCTGTATCTTCCAAATTGCTTCTTTCCAAGAAATTCCATGTTATGATGCAAGACTTCCAATCACTGTCTGTAGAGGAGCCAGGACCCCAACTATTACCGGAGCAGTGGACAAAAGACTTTTATTCTTCGGGTAGGAAAGGTCAATGTACCCAGACCAGTGTCAAAACACTGGTACAGCAGATGACCTCTGCCTTTCAGCTCCCTTTAAAATTGAACATGGAATGGCTGGCCTGAGAGCTCAGTCAGCTAAATGTGCCTGCTTAAGTAGAGCACAGACCTGGGCGTTTGACCCTGGTGTGCTGTGCCAGCCCTGCCCCAGGGGCGTCTGAGACTGTGATTGACACTGGGCATGGTGGCATGTGTGCGTGCAAACCCAACATTCGGCAGGCTGAAAACCGGAGGATCATTAGGAGTCTGATCTATGTAGTAAGACCCTGTAGACCCTATCTTAAATTTAAAAAAAAGAACATGAGCTAGACATGGTGGAACACACCTATAATCCCAGTATTTAACAAGCAGAGGCAGGAGCACTACTGTAAGCTTAAAGCCAGTTTTGGCTACATAGTGAGTTCCAGGCCAACCTGATCTACATAGGGGAAACCCTGTCTCAGAACAACACAACACAATACAACCTCATAAAAGACTGAGGAAAAAGCAAGCAAGCAAGGAAGGAAGGAAGGAAGGAAGGAAGGGAGG
>PVKA01040324.1:0-18852 GCA_004027165.1 Ctenomys sociabilis | reverse complement strand
TGTACTGCAATATCATGAGACTCAGGTGAGCTCCAAATTTTCTGAGCAAGGAGATTGTGGAGCCACAGAGGAAAGAGATTGAAGTTCTATAGTATGCCTGGGGAGAGTCACATGAAGAGAAAACTTTCTCTCAGGCTCTCACAGAGAGCAATCTGGTCAAGCATTGGCCGTGACTCATCCACATGGATGACACAGACAAAGGAACTACAGAATAATGTACAGGAGTACAAGATAAACCCTGAGAAGACTTCAATGACCACATAGGAAATATAAAGTTCATGTTTTGGTACATAAGTTTTGATCTACCTAGGTCTTAACCATCCAGCAGAAAAGTATAAAAGTATAAAAATGAAGTATACATCGTCAGCCCATAATATCAAGCTGAGCTATAAATGGATGTGGTCGACAATTTCTTTGAATAACTCCCTATGGCTGCAGAAAGCTGGACTGTGTTGGATTGTGGTGTCAAGTTCAAGCACCTAAAGTAGTTGAATGTCAATGGAGTGCCCACTTTTGACAGGTGTAGACACAGGAAGGGTTGTAGAAAGAAAAAATCATGATGTGTGTGTATAGACAGTACAGTTGGGATAGATAATGCTGTGCTTCTACATAATTCTATGATAGGCAAGATATGCACTAATGGTGGTTGGACAGGATACTATGTCGGCTTTTAGTGCTGTGGTCATCCACTAGGTAAATAATTATTGAATTTTTGATATAATTCAGCTATAAAAAAACCTGTAAATATAATATCATGTATACACCTTGTACAATACCAAAGCGTTATGAAAACAGTTTGCAATGTATTGATTCATCGACTCTGTATGGTTAAGGTGTTTTGAAACTGTCTGATTGACATTTGTATTTTAATAAAATAAAAATAAATGGAAAAAAAATAAAGTATATAGTGATAAAACAAAACAAAACAAATAGAAGAGCATAAAAATACTAGAAACCATGAATACATAGCACAGAAAAGAAATGCAATCTCTAAAACAGATTAAAATAGATATTCATGAAATTAAAGTTTCATTGAAATTTTCATATGGTTTGCAAAACTATGTGAAAGAAAATACAGGTCGAATATCTGACCTAGAAAACAGAATCTAGGTTTTTGATCACAAAAATAAAGACCCCTTAAACAATAGCAAGGGACTATGAAAAGAATCCAACAACCACAGAACAATGCAAAATAACAAGGTAAGGCTGGTTGGAATAAAAGACAATGCAGAAATCAGCACAAATGAGTTAAAAAATTAGAGACATAATAACAGAAAAAGTCCCAAGCACAGAATGAACTTTTGTCATTAAGATAAGTGAGCAATAAAGAACCCAGGTAAACATGACTAAAACAAATATACACCAAGTCATATTAAAAAAATAAGACTGCTGTAATTCAATGCAAAATAATGTTAAAAGCTGTTAGGGAAAACAAAAACTATGAAGAAAAATCCATAAGAGTCACACCATACTTCTCAATAAGAATATTGAAGTCAAGCAGGGGTTGGAATTTATTTCAATTACTGAAAACAAAATTTCCAACACAGGTTGATTAATCGTAAAAATTATCTTACAGAATTACATCCATTAAAAAGAATAAATAAAAAAATCATGACAGCAAAATAATATCTGCAAGGTGTTATGACATTATTCTAGAAAGAGAAAATAAAACCCACAATTATAGAAGGACTTATAGATAGAAACCAGCAAGTATGGGAAGCAATGGAATAGAGGTAGAATACAGGGACCCATCAACAGAAAAGTTATATGATAAAGACAAGCTGAACATATTAGAAGATATTACATATATGGATCAACATAAATAGACTCAACTCACCAATCAAAAGAAATAGACTGGAACAATGGATCAAGATATAGCATAAACCAATACGCTGTATTCAAGAAATACATTTAACATAAATTATATTCATAGACTAAAAGTCAAAGGATGGAAAACTATATTCCATGTAACAGAAACCAAAAAAAAAAAAAAAAAAAAAAAAAAAAAAAAAAAAAAAAAAAAAAAAAAAAAAAAAAAAAAAAAAAAAAAAAAAAAAAAAAAAAAAAAAAAAAAAAAAAAAAAAAAAAAAAAAAAAAAAAAAAAAACAGAGGTAGCTATTGTATTTGCAGTCAAAGAGAACTTCAAGTCAAATCTGTTCAAAAGAACAATACATAGTTCTTACGGAAAATTTCAAAAAGAGATACAAGGATAATTATACAAGCACCAAATGCAGATCCGTTAACTATACAAAAATTATTAAGAAACTTGAAAAGCCAAATAAGCACAAAAACAGTTATAATGATGGTGTAGATATCCTAGTGTCACAGAGAAACTAGACAAAAAATCAAAAAGGAAACTTCAAAACTGAAGTCTACAGCGAAAAAAAGTAACTTACCAGATTTCTATAGAGCATTCCACTACACATCAGAGTATACATTCTCTTAGTGGCACATAGGATGTGCTCTAAAATAGATCACATATTAGCCCTTTAAAAGGTTTAAGTAAATTAAGAGGAATTGAATACATACTATGCATATTATTTGATCATACAGCTATGAAATTGAATAGAAACCACAAAAGTTTATAAACATATGGAAATTAAAGAGCACTTTCCAAAACAACAAATGAACCTCAGAGAAATCAAAGAAGAAATTAAAGCGTCTACAATTAAACAATATCATTAACAGAATATAACAGAAATTATGAGAAGCAGTGAAAACAATACTAAAAGGGGAATTGATCATGATGTATTCTCTATCAGGAAAAGGGTGAATTCAAAAAAACCAAATGTAGAAATACAGCTTTATACAAAAAGAAGAAATCAAAACCACAACTTGGAGGGCCAGCCAGATAGCTCAGTGGACTAAAACAACTACTTAGACAGGTACAGTGACTGGGGTTCAATACAGCATGTGCCATGCTGGCCATATCTCTGGGCCACTCTGACATGTAGAGACTGGGCATGATGGGGAGTGCCTATAATCCCAGCACTTGGGAGGCTGAAAACAGGAGGACCACTGTGAGTCTGGTCTGCATAGTGAGACCCTGTAGGCTTTGTACTAAACACATAAAAAAACCACAGCTTGTATGACAGAATAAATTGTGATTTCTTTATCATTTTTAAAGAGTGTACAGAGTAGTATTAAAGCAGAAAAATTACAATTGATACAGAATTTCATTCAACAAAATTGTATGAATTTCATGTTAGTTGTTGTATTTCAAAGTGTTGCCATCAAAGTACTTGTTCATATTACCAGATAGACATATGCAAAATTGCAAGAAAAAGAAAAAAATGTGGAAGAAAGTAAGAAGAGTGCCAGGGTGATGGCTCAGTGGAATAAGCACAAGAGCCTGAATTCAATCGCTAGCTCTGCAACAACAACAAACTTTAAAAAAAGAAAGAAGAGAGGAAAAAGAAAAAGAATCCAAAAAGGGAGACAAAACAAATTAAGCCTTAGGTGTGCCTTTCCATGGACTAGAAGAAATTCACAGTACAGTTGTCCAAATCATGCAGTTTATATACTTAGATATATCTTTTTTCTCTCATTCTCATGCCTCTCCTCTTCCTGAACTCAGTAGCTCCTTCTTTTTAACAGGTTTATTCCTTTTCCCTAGTATCTACTGTAACCTTCAGATTTTATTTTCTCTTTAAGGTTGCAAACCAAGGACTATATATGATGTTTGCATAGTGGTTAGATTTATTTCACTTACTGAATAAATACTCCATTGTATTTAGAGTATCGTCCTTTATTTGTATCCCCTTTGTGTTTAGTTTTTTCAGAAATAGATATTCCATTGCCATTGTGTAAAAACACTACATCTTCTTTGTCAGTTCCTCAATGGATCGGCATTTGGGTTGCTTCCATGATCAAGCTATGACAAATTGCAGTGCTATACACATGGATGCACATATATCACTGTACTTTGATATTTTCAGTTCTTCTGGAAATATACGAAGGACGAAAATAGTGGGATTGAATGGGACTTCCAATCTGAGTTTTCTAAGGAATGTCCACACTAATTTTCATGGTAATTTTACGATTCTGCACTCTCACCAACGATGAAGAGCAGTTCCTTTTGCCCCACAGACACTCCAGCATTTGTAACTGATTAGCTTCTTTATGGTAGGCATTATTTATGTGCTGAGGTGGAATCTTAGTGCTTTTTTAATTTTCATTTCTGGAAAGAACAATAATGTTGAACATTTTTCATATATTTACTTGATATTTGTATTTCTTTTCCTGAGAAGTGTGTATTAATCACAAATTTCCATTTTTAGATTGGGTCTTTGTATTTTGCAGGCCTATATTTTTTAACTTCCTTAGTTTTAGACAGAAAGCCTTTGTCAGAGAGATAGTCAGGTATACATTTTTCCAGGGCATGGACTTTCCTTTTATTCTGTTGAAGATTTCTTTTGAAGCAGAACTTTTCAAATAAGACATCTCAGTTGTTGATTCTTGGAAGTATTTACAAGGCAATTAAGTTTTTGTTTGTGAACTGTCTACCTACCCCAAAGTATTTTTCATGTAAATATTCTGCTGTGGAATCCATATTTTATCCATCATTTTAATTAATGGCTCTCTTTGACAGTTTCTTTCTTAGTGTTCTTGAAGGTATGTTTCTTTTTGTCACTTTCTTTTTTATTAATTTTATTGAGAAACAAATAGCAATAAGACAGTTTTAAAACCAATGAGTAGCACAGTTTCAATAATTAATACATTGCATATGGTTGTCTTCATAGTGGTTATTCATAGTACAAGATGCATACATGATATCCTATCCAAGCACTAGTAGTATAAATATTTCTTCTCATTGAATGGAAAGTAGCTGTGTATCTATCCTAATTATTTTGAATATACATGTTCCAAATGGTCCTTCATTTATATCCCATTTTTTGTTTAGTTTTGTCAGACATAGGTATTCCATTGCCATTTCTACTTTAGGTGAGTGAATTCAGCAAAATAATCCAATACAGTCCAGTAGTCCATAATAGTAGTGCTGTCCATAGGACTGGCAATTTCAGAAGTTGTAGACTTCAGCCTTTACAGGTCAGCATGTCAATATGGCTTTACTTTTTTATATCTGGTTTTTATGCTTTTCTGCTGGATGGTTAAGACCAAGATAAAGGAAGATTGATATAGCAAAAAATGTAACTTTTGTATCTGCCAGGGTCAGTCAAATCCCCTCAGGATTTACCCTAAAACCCTGTACTGAAGTTAGTAAATCCATTGTCAGTGTCAGCCATATGGATGTGTCACTGCCATTGCTTGACCAATTTACTCTCTGAGAAATCCTGAGAGAATGTTTTCTCTCCATGTGATTCTCCTTAGGCACACTCTGTGTCATGGATCACTTTCCTCTGTGGCCTCAAAATCTCCTTGGTCAAAAAATTTGGGATACAACTGAGTTACAGAATGTTACAGTACAGATTCACTTATGTCCTGAGTCCTCACTGACCTTGAATGACTAGAGATAAAATGTTGACTGTCCTTGAAGCCCTTCTTTCTCTCCAACTTTTGGTCTGCCAACTTAAGTTGTCAACTCTCTGGAAGAGAAGAGAAGCTTAGTGAAATATTACCCTCTGACATTGTGTGTTGAGTTTAACCTCACTGTCTGTAAATATTAAACATCTTAGACAACATAGAACAGGTATTTTCCATCAAGTATTGATATATTAAACTTTAAATACCTACAGAAAGTGAAGAAAAAACAAAAAAATTAAAAATAGGAATAAAATATTACATATTTTGGCATAGAAATTTGGAAATCTAATATTGTAGGTGTACATTCCTATGGCATTTTTTTTTCTTGTCTCTTGTCACTTTCCATAATATCTGTCAGTACACTTTGCAGGGTGGGTTTGGTGGTCATTAATTTCTTCACTTGTTCTTTGTCATGGAATATCTTACCTTAAATTGATATATTTTTGCAGAGTATATCAGTCAACCTTGGCAGATATTTTCTTTCACGACCTGAAATAATTCACTTGAAGCTTTTCTTGATTCGGTTGGTTTGTGTTCAGAACTCTACTGTGACTTTTGTAGACTTTCCATTGCAGGTGAACTGTTTGTTCTCTATAACTGCTTTTAATAATGCATTCTTCTGTTGAATATCTTAGAACTTTATTATTACATGTCTAGGTGTAGATTCATTTAGGTTATGGCTTTTTGGTGTATGTCAGATTCTTTTCTAATGTTTGGAAATTTTTTTTGCCAGTACTTCGGCAAACGGTCTTTCTATGCCATTTGTGTTATTTCCCACTCTTTCTTTGACACTTTTAATTCTTATATTATTTTTGTGTCATCCTATATCTGCTGAATCATTATTTATTCGTTTCTTATTAATTGTAAGAGATATTTCCTTCCATGTTCATTAGCTGCACCCCTGTCATCTAGGTACAAATATTTATCTTCAATTTTGTTTAAGAGACGTTTTCAGCTTTCAGTGGAATTCTTAATTTCCTGTATATTTGTTGAAGTATGTTTCATGCATTGTAATTCTTTCCTGTATATTTTATTCAGTGTTTCCATCATTTTTCTATTTATCTCTGTCTTAAATCTATGTCTTCTTAACTATGGTAAGCACTTCTTTCATGAATGTTGTTACCTTTTTTCAATTGAGAGATTATTTTGGATGTTATTTCTTCTATAGCCTGATGGACTTGTTTCTTAACTTCAGTTACAATAATTATAGCAATATCAGGTGTGTGGATTCCACATTCTTAAATTTCCTTTTCTCTTGGCCTGGTTCTGAGTGGACTTGAAGATTGAGATTGCTTTTTCTCCTGTTTTGACATTTTTGAAGCTCCATGTCATCTCCTGTCTCAGAGATGTTGGGAGAGCACTGGAACATGGATCAAGAGGGTTTTTATTACAGTAGGGGTGCAGGGTAGGTATCATCAAGACTCTCACTAGTGTTTCAGGTGACTTGTTGGCACTCAGCACAGCTTCTGTGCAATTGGTAGGTTTGGGCCTTATTCAGCAGGATTCCAAGATTGGCTGTCATCCTATTAAGACCTCAAATACTTGGACTTAGCACCAGATTATCAGTTGCACCTAATTCTTGCACCCATGGCTTGCAGCTGTCAGGACTACAAGGGGACACTGAGAGTCCTCCTAAGTTCTCAAATAGTTGCTCAAGGCATGAGCACAAAGCTCCAAGATTGCTTGTGCTGCAACCAAGCGGTCACAGCTCACCAGAATCCCATAGGCCATGAAGAGTCCACCTAAATTCTCAAATGGTGGGACCAGGCACCATCACTGACAGAGAAAATAGTAAAGATAAAAACAGACATTAATGCAATCAAAGATAAGCAAAAGTACAAAGAATCAGTAAATCTGAGATGTTTTTGAAAGATTAATATAAACGATAAACTAATAACCAGCATTAAAGGATTCAAATGCAAGCAGAAATGAAAATGTAGAAACCACAATGGATCTTGTGCAAATCCACAAAATCATTAACAGTTACTTCAAAACTTGTAATCTTTTTTCATTAATTTTATTGAAAAACAAATAGCAATGAGACAGTTTCAAAACAGATTAGTAGGACAGTTACAATAATTAATACATTGCAAATTATTGCCTTCAGAGTAGTTCTTCATAGTAAAAAATGGAGACATGATATCCTCTCCAAACACTATTAGTACAAATCAATCTTCTCATTGAAGAAAGAAAAAACAGCCATATATCCACCATATGTTGTATATGAAAATATATATCACTAAAAAATGGTCCTTCATTTATATTGAACTTTTAGGTAGTTTTGTCAGAGATTGGTATTTCATTAACAATTAAGTGTTACACGTGTGTGAATTCTGAAAAATAATCTGATATAGATCAGTACTGCATAATAGTCATGGGGTTATCCACAAGACTGGCAATGTCAGATTTGGGCCTTTTACAGCTCAGCATATTAATATTACACCTAAGGAGAGTCACCAAGAGAAAAAACACCCTATTAAGATTTCACAGAGAGCAAATTGGTCAAGCAATGGCTGTGACTCATTCAAATGCCTGACACTGACAAAGGATCTACAAGCTGGTACCGAGTATCAGGATAAATCGAGAAGGCTTTTGATTGACTTGTCAGATAAAAAAAATTACATTTCTGTCCAGCCCAGACTATTATACCCTGCAAAACTCTCTTTCAAGTTTGATGGAGGAGTGAAATACTTCCAAGACAAAGAATAACTAAAGAACTTAACGATGAAAAGCAATCCCTACACAGGCTGCTGAAAGATGTTCTAGAGAGAGACCACAATGACCAAAACTCCATAAATGAGAACAGAAGGAGCCCACTAAACAGGACACACAATTAAACACAGGATACAAAGAAGTAAACAACAGCAGGTAAATATCTTGACAAACATAACTCAACAAATTTCAATTATAACCTTCAATGTAAATGGACTCAATTTACCAATTAAGAGAAATAGACTAACAGTGGAATAGGAAATAAAATCCAACAATATGCTGTATACAAGAAACACACTTAACTCAAAAGGACATTAATAGGCTCAAAGTCAAAGGATGGGAAACAGTATTACATGCCACAGCACCTCAGAAGAAAGCAGGAGTAGCAATTCTGTTCTCAGACAGTCTCAACTTCAAATGAAGAAGGATCAAATGGCACAAAGAAGACCACTATAATTGGTCAGGAGAAAAATTCAAGACCAAGAGGTAACACTCATAAATATCGATGCACCAAACACAGGAACACCCAACTATGTAAGACAAATCTTAATGGACATGAAAAACCTAGTATCTAAGACCACAGTCTTAAAAGGAGTCCATCACATCCCCTTATCTCAAAAAGATAGATCAAACAGACAAAAAATTAGCAAGGAAGCAATAGAACTGAACCAGAGCTTGGAAAAAATGGACCTGGTGGACATATACAGAATGTTACACCCAACCACAGCTGCATACACATTTTTTTCAGCTATACATGGGTCATTTTCCAAAACAGACCACATACACACTGGTCCAGAGGTCATGCATAAGAATATGCAAGAAAACAGAAATTAACCCATGCAAATTATCTGACCACAGTGCAATGAAACTGGAATTAAATGACAAAAGAAACCAGAAAACCCCACTAAATTCACAGAAATTAAACAACACTGTACTCAGGAATCAATGATTCATAGCAGAAATTAAACAAGAAATTCATCAATATCTACAATTGAATGAAAATTACACAGAACTTACTGAAAGTCATAGGATACAATGAAAGCATTTCTTAGAGTGAAAATAATAGCCATGAGCTCACACATTATGAAAACAGAATGGGAACAAATAAACAACCGAATTTTGCACCTCCAACATCCAGTAAAAGAGAAAACGAAACCTAGAATGCAAAGACGGGAAGAAATCATAAAGACTAGAGAAGAAATTAATTCAATTGAGATGGAGAAAACAGTTCAAAGAATCCACAAATCAAAAATTGGTTCTTTGAAGGAATAAAAAAAGTGATAAGCCTCTAGCCAACCTCATCAAAAAGAGGCAAGAAAAAATTCAAGTACATGCAATAATGAAAAGGGTGAAATCACCACAGACCCATCAGAAATTCAGAAGATTATCAATAGTTACTTCGAGAATCTTTACGCTCACAGAATAGAAGATACAGAAGAAATGCACAGATTACTCCAAAGGTACAATTACCAAAACTGAACTAAGAAGATATAACAACTCTCAATAAGCCAATAACAGCCAACAAAACACAAAACATAAGAAAAAGCCCACAAATAAAGAAAAGTCCAGGTCCAGAATGACTCATAGCTGAATTCTACAAGAAATTTATAGAAGATATAATCCGTACACTCCTCATACTGTTCAATGACATTTTAAAGGAAGCAGTCCTCCCAAAATCATTTCTGGAGGCAAGTATTATACTGATTCCAAAACCAGGGAAAGAGACAACCAAAAAGGAGAACTACAAGCCAATCTCCCTCATGAACATAGATGCAAAAATACACAGTAAAATCCTAGCAAAAGGAATACAGCAAACCATCAAGAAGATCATTCACCATGACCAGGTAGGATTCATCCCAGGAACACAAGGATGGTTCAATATTCAAAATCATATAAATGTAATACACTATATTAGTAGACTGAAATCTACAAACCATATGATCACCTCAATTGATGCAGAGAAAGCTTTTGACAAACTTTCATTCATGTTCAAGGTCCTACAGAAAATTGGAATAGATGGACTCTACCTTAACTTGATAAAAGCCATCTATCTCAAGCCAAAATAGGGAAAAATTGAAATCATTTACTCTTAAATCAGATACAAGACAAGGATATCCTCTATCACCCCTCCTATTCAATATAGTGTTGGAAGCATTAGCAACAGCCAATAGAAAAGAGTGAGAAATAAAGGGAATAATAATAGGTAAAGAAGAAGTTAAATTATCACTATTTGTACAAGACATGATACTTTACTGGGAAGACCCCAAAAATTCCACCAAGAAACTACTAGAACCGATACTGAAATGGAGTAGCATAGCAGTGTACAAAATCAATAGTCAAAAGTCAATAGCATTCCTTTACACAGATAATAAGCACACTGAAAGGAGAACTACAGGCCAATCTCCTGTAGTTCAAACAATAGAAAAAATACCTTTTACAATAGCACCACAGAAAATGAAATACCTTGGAATTCACTGAACCAAGGAAGGCAAAGATCTTTTTATAGAAAATTACAACACCATAAGAACAGGGATAATAGAGGATTTCTGAAAATGAAAGATATTCCATGCTCCTGGATAGGAAGAAGCAACATCGTGAAGATGGGCATACTCCCCAAACTGCTGCACAGATTTAGTGAAATCCCTATCAAATTGCCACCAACATACCACCCAGAGATAGAGCAATCGTTCCTAAAATTTATTTGAAACCACAAACGACCTAGAATAGCAAAGGAAATATTGGACAAAAATGACAAGGCAGGAGGCATCACAATTCCTGACTTGAAATTATACTGCAAACCCATTGTGATATTTTTAACATGCTGTTGTCAACAAAATAGACTTGAGTGTCAATGGGATAGATTAGAAGGTGCAGAAGCATCTATGAATATATTCAGCCATCTGATCTTTGACAAAGGGGCCAAACATACTCACTGGAAGAAAGATAACCTCTTTAACAAATCCTGCTGGAAAACCTGGCTTTCTACATGCCGAAAACTAAAACTTGACCCAGCTCTATCACCATGCACTAAGGAAATGTCAAAATGGATTAAAGATCTAAACATTAATACAGAAACATTCTCCTGGAGGAGAAAGTAGGAGGAACTCTTGAAAACACAGGGATAGGTAAAGAGTTCATGAACAAACATTTATTTGCACGGGAAACACGTGAAAGAATCAACAACTGGGATCAACTCTTCTTGAGGAGTTTCTTCATGTAAAAAGAAATTATCAACACAGTGAAAAGACCACCCACAATTTTTGAAAAATTCCTAACTAAGAAGCAATAAGACAAAGATCTGCTCTCTAGAGTATATAAAGAACTAAGATATAACAGGGTCCTCAAATTTAAAGACCCAATTCAGAAGTGGGCATCTAAGATGGAATATACACTTCTCAAAGGATGAAATTAAAGAAGTGAATAAATATATGAAAAAATGCTCCACATTGCTAGCCATCCATGAAATGCAAATAAAAACAACACTGAGATACCATCTCACTCCAGAAAGAAAGGCTGTCATAAGGTAATCGACCAACAACAAATGTTGGAGAAGTTGTGGGGAAAAGGGAACACTTCTCCACTGCTGGTGGGAATGTAGACTGGTATGACCATTGTGAGATCAGTGTGGAGACTCCTCAAAATAGTAGGACTGGAAATCCGATTCAAGCCGGCTATCTGCCTACTGGGAATATTCCCCGAGGAACTGAAAACATTATATCATAGTTATATATGTGTACCTATGTTTATAGTAGCACAATTTGTGATAGCAAACTCTTGAAAACAACCAAGATATCCATCACATGAGGAATGGTTGAAAAAAATGTGGTTCTTCTATATAATGTTGTATTATCAGCTATAAAGAATAATAAACTTGAAGCATTTATATTGAAATGGATACCACTTGGACATATACTCGTAAGTGAAATAAACCATACACACATGTGCAAATATTGTATAGTCTCCCTTGTATAACAAGTCAGAAGAAGAAATACAAATAGAAATGTACAACAACAAGTAAAAATAATTGAGTCAGATAGTTAGGGCAAACTGAACGGCATATGCTGCAGGGTACTAATCAGCTTTTCTTCTGGATGGTTAACAACCTAAGTTAACACATCAAAATTGCAGAAACAGAAGAGCCACAAGGCCAGGCAACATTTATTCCCTAGCCTTTCAAGGTCAGCGAAGACTCAGGGTATAGAAGAAGCTGTGCTGTAACATCATGAAACTCAGTTGTACTCATAATTTTCTGATAAAGGAGATTATGAAGCCACAGAGGAGAGAAATTCATGATCTATAGTGTGCCTGGGGAGAGTCACATGGAGAGAAAACTTCCTCTCAGGCTCTCACAGACAGCAAACTGGTCAAGGATTGGCCATGACTCATCCGCATGGACGACACAGACAAAGGATCTACAGAGTAAGGTGCAGGATTATAAGATAAACCCTGAGGGGACTTTACTGACCTCATCAGAAACAAAAGCTGCATGTTTTGATATATAGGTCTTGCACTATCTTGGTCTTAACTATCCAGCAGAAAAGTATAAAAAGGTATATAATGTGGGGCCATAATAAGTTGAACTGTAAATGGCTATAGCCAACAACTTCTTCAGATAACTAAGTATTATTGTGGATTGCGGAACTGTGTTGGATTATGTTGCAAGTACAGGCAATTAAATTGGTTTAATTACAGTGGAGTGCTCATCTTTGACAGGTCTAGACAAAAAAGTGCATACAAAGGAAGAATCATCATGTGTGTGTATAAACAGTACAGTTAGGATAAACATGCCATTCTTCTGCATAATTCTATGAGAAGCAAAATTTGCACTAATAGTCGTTGGACAAGATATTATGTTGGCTTCTAGTACTATGGACAAACACTAGGGAGACAACAAGGAAGAAAATATTATTGAATCTGCGATATAATTCATCTATAAAAATGGGATAAGTATATAGCTACACTCTCTTCATTCACTGATTAGAGACATCTGCTATAATAATGTAAGTATAATATCATGTATGCACCTTTTATGATACCAAAACATTATGAAAACATTTTGCAAAGTATTTATAGAATCTGTCCTGTTAATTTGTCTTGAAACTGTCTCATTGCTATTTGTTCTTCAATAAAAATAATAAGAATAATAAAACTTACATTTATTATATACATCTTGTTTTATCTGCTATTAACCATCCAGCAGAAAAAGATAAAAATGAAGTATAAAATGTAAAGCCGCATTAACATGTTGAGCTGTAAATGGCCACTACTATTATAGACTACTGGACTATATTGAAATATTTTCTGAATTCACACACCTACATTATTTAAATAATAATGGAATACCCATCTCTGACAAAACTAAAGAAAAAAAGCAGATACAAATGAAGGACCATTTTCTATCTGTACATTAAAAATAGTTCTGATAGATATACAGCAACTTTCTGTTAATTCAATAAGAAAAAATTTGTACTAATAGTGTTGGGACAGGATATCATGTCTGCATGTTGTACTATGAATAACCACTATGAACACAACAATATGCATTGTACTATTTATTGAAACTGTCCTACTAACTGGTTTTGGAACTGTCTCATTGCTATTTGTTTTTCAATAAAATTATTTAAAAAATAAAAAGGAGTTAACCTGAGCAGGTTAATCGAAGGCCCATAACACAAAACCTACAGAATAAGGAAGAAGATTTTGAAGAGAACATCAGAAAATGCAAAGTTATGCCCTTTTCCTGGGTAGGCAAAACTCTTATTGTTTATTGATTATATTCCCAAAACTTATGTACCATTTAAATGCAAGCACAATCAAAATACCTACAGCATTTCTCAAAGAACTACATGAAACAATTTTAAAAGTTCCCAAATTTGTATGAAATTTGAAGAGACCCAGTGTAACAAAAGTTATCTTAGGCAAGAATAACAAAGAAGGAAAACTCACAATACCTGAGTTCAAGTTGCACTACAAAGATACATTAGAAACATCATGTTATTGTCACGGAAACATAGACATGGAATAAAACAGTGGAATTGGAATGGAAGATGGAGAAATATCAATACACAGAGTCTTCAACTTGATCTTTGATAAAAAAACAGGCAAAAATTTTGGAGGAAAGTTTGCCTCGTTAGCAAATGGAAAAACTGTGTATCTGTATGTGGAAGATTTAAGCTACACTCATAGCTCTCACTGTTGCAGGTGGCAGAGTAAGATAGAAATATTTTTATGCAGTCAGGTAGTGCCAGGCCCTTGAAAGAAATAATACAGAAAACAAGATTTCTGCAACTCTGGGAGGGACTGAGGCTCCTGCTGTGAACCAGCCCTAAAGACCAAACAAATGCTAAAAGGGTAACACCAGAGATTGAATAGGTAGTGATTACCTGAAGACTCAAGTCAGTTTTTAGCCCAACCTCTGAGGGGAAGAGACACTGTCCCCTATTCATGCCCGCTTACTACTTACTACGTGACATGACTCGCTTCTCCACTTGGTCCTGGGCCTAATCAATTTTACCTGAACAATGGTGCTTATAATCCATTGGCTGACCGTAGTTTTGTCCCACCGCACATCCTCATAAACAAGACCCCTTCTCTACCTTAGTCCCACATGGTTTTGCCCTATAAAACTACTGAAAAAGAGGCAGCCTCCTGGGCAGCCCCTTCTGGCCCCCCTTCTGGCCCTCTCCGACAGAAGCTTTTCTATCCAATAAAGTTTTTTCCTCAACCTCTGTTTGTTCCTAAAATTCATTCTTAGGTTTTAGAGAACATGAACTCATCCAGGTCAGGTTGAGAGATTTACTTCCCTGTATCATCACCATAGACTAAATTAAAATTAAAATGGATGAAAAATCTAAATTTTGGATCTTTATAGAAGCTGAGATATAAATTTTAGAGAGAAAAGATTTTACCTATTGGAAGATAAAATTGGCAAAACCCTTGAAGTCATAGTTTCAGGCAAAGGCTTTCTGAGCCAAACCCCAATTTCAGAAAAACTAATAGCAGTATTTGACAAATGGGACTATATCAGGTTAAAAAGCTTCTGAATAATCAAAGGAAAACCAAAATGGTGAAGACATAGACTAAAGAATAGGAAAATATAATACGTAGAATATATACACAGTTTAATAAATCAGATCACTGAACATAAAATGCTGAATTCAAAACTGGGCAACTGAACAAATAGACACTTTGCAGAAGATGAAAAGCAAATGACCAATAAATACATGGATAAATGTGAACTTTACCTGCCATTAGACAAGACAATCATATTTTGTCTTACTCCAAAAGAATGGCAGCCATCAATAAATCAAATAATAGCAAATTTTGCTATGTATATAGTGAAAAACTAATTCATGTACATTGTTGATGGCAATGTAAACTGGCACAACTACTAAGTAAAACACTATGCAGATGTTCCAAAAATTCTAAGTAAAAATTCCAATTGACCAATTTCCAAGTATATTTCTGAAATAAAGACATCATAATATAGTACTGTATGCAATGTAACTTTTAAAACAATATATTTCTGTCAGAGATGAGTATTCCATTACTATTCTGACAGGTGTGTGAATTCAGCAAAATAATCCAATAGTCCATAATAGTATTGGGTTTTGATGGGAACTGGCAATGTCAGAAGTTGTTGACTTGAGACTTTTACAGTTCATTATATTAATATGGCTTTACTTTTTTTATGTCATATTTATACATTTCTGTGGGATAGTTAAGACCAAGAAAAAGTAAGACCTATACAACAAGAAACATAACTTTTGTATCTGACATAGTCAGTCAAAGCTCCTCCGGATTTACCCTGAAACCCTGTACCACAGTTTGTAGATCCTTTGTTAGTGTCAGCCATGTGGATGAGTCACAGACATTGACTGGCAAATTTGCTCTCTGTGAAAGACCAACAGAAAGTTTTGCTCTCTAGTTGACTCTACTAACCTGTTTTGACTGTCTCATTGCTATTTCTTTCACAATAAAGTTAATAAAAACAGTATAATTCATAATAGTTAATCTTAATAAGTCTACATATTTCTCTGCAGGTGAATAAATAAAAACATAGTGTCTATCCATGATGGAATACTACTCAACTATAAAGAAAGAAACATTCAATATATTTCTAGAATGGGTACAGTTTCGTATAGCAATACATGAAATAAATCAGATACACAAGCTAAAATATTATATAGTTACTCTCATGTAAATAACTCAAATATATACAAAGAACAAAGTAAATTATTGATGGAGGGAAACAGTAAGGTATATCTTATGCAAAAGTGAAAGGGATCAAGAGACTGAATGGGAGGTTTAAAAAAAAATGTGTCATGTACAAGTACCTACTGTCCACAGTGAATGTAATCATATGTTGCAGAAAATGATGATGACAATGATGAGAGTGATGTTGATGAAATGTGAGGTGGGGATCTATAAACACTGCAAATGAGAGGAAGGGGAAGGGGAAAAAGGGAATCAAGACATGTTATGCACAGCTATGTACTCCTTAAAATGAATGTCCATATTGTGTAGAATAAACATGCTTTAATTTATAAAGCATTGACTGTAGCACAAGATATTCAAGTTTGAAATTCTAGCATTTAGTAGCTCTTAGATCTTAGTCAATTTAAATAGCTCTCTGACCTGTTTCCTCAGCTGCAAAATGAGGTTGAAAACTATAATACCTACACTTAGGGTTATTATAAACATTAATGAACTAATATGTTCTAAATAATTAAGGTAGCAATACTTAGTTATATATAAATAATAGATGTTATTGATTACATTGGAAATAGAAAGTGTAACACCATTAAAGTCAAATGACTGAAAAATGTTGCATACTAAAATGGGGAAAATAATAATCTTTATTGTGATTACTTTTAATTAGTGAACAAGTGGAGGAGGATCAAAAAGGAATAGGCATTTCTCTTTTAAATTTGAAACCGTACTGTGAGAAGATCTGATCCAGTAATGCATAGATGAATACTAAAGTGTATGGGTGGCCAAGAGTAACTATGCAAGAATTCAGCAATTACAGTCACAATGAATTTTACTACCTTCAAAGAGTTTGTAGATATTTAGTATGAAAAGTTTGTTAGATACTCATTTGGTAAACTGAAAATTATCCTGTTAAGATGAAGTTTTCTACTAAGAAATATTATACAACTTTTTTATGATAAACTTTTAACATTATGAGAGTCATCACCTCATTTTTATTTTATATCAAAGTGTAGAGTCTAACTTCTTGAAAGGAAATAAAATATTTAAAGAATGAATCATGTAAAATAAAGTAGCTTAAAATTTTTCTTTCAAATGAAATAATGCATTAGTAACTAAGTTTTATATTGTGTTAGACTTACTACATCAGCTTTTCCACAATTGGGAAAGGAGTGTAAAGATTTTTCACAACATTATACAATTATAATTGTGGATGTTGTTAAATTCCTACTATATTTTAATTTTCATTATATAAAAAGTTTTCAAAAATTCTAAAATATCTCTTCCTTTTTTCTCTTTTAAAAGAAACCCATCATGCAAAATAGTCTTCAATTATTGTTTTAGCTGGGTATTAGCAATATTGCTATAGTATCATTGGAAATGTTTACTAAAATCTCTTTGAAAATAACAAGCATTGATATATTTTCCTCAAGACTACTAGGACTACAGTTGATGTGACAGTCAGCTTTCCACTGGTGTGACAAAGTATCTGATAAAATAAACTTAAAGAATGAAAGATTTGCTTAAACTCAAGATTTCAGAAAATGCGAGTCTTTTGCAAGGCTCCACAACTTCTGGCACATGACAATGCAATATATCATGTCAGGTAAGCATGCAGGAGTAAGGTTGATCACATCACAGTATCTTGGAAGCACAAAACATGGCAGACCCAGAGAAGAGAAAGCCAGGTCCTAAATATATTCCACGAAGTCATGCCCCCGTGACACATCCCTTTCAACTAGGCTCTGTCTCTCAACTTTCCTCAATTTTCTCATAATATCAAATTATTAACTGGCTTCATCAATTAACAAAGTTAAAGCCTTGACAATCCAATCACTTTCAAACCCCAACTCTGTCTTTGATGTTTTCTGGACTGAATCTTCAGCATATTTTCCTGTTCATGAATATTTTAGATCCTAATTGTATCAGTGGATATCTATTAGTCTGTGTGTTTGACACCACAGAAGTTCTAAAACAGTTAATTTGAATAAGTTTGATATATAAAAAGTAGGGCTGGGAAGATAGCTCAATGAGTTAAGTGCCTTCCTGGCAAGCACAAGATCCCAAATTTGATACCTGGACATCCAAATAAATAAATTATATAGATATATAAAAGATGATTTTAGCCGGGCGTGGCGGCGCATGCCTGTAATCCCAGCACTTGGGAGGCTGAGGCAGGAGGATTGTTGTGAGTTCGAGACCAGCCTGAGCTACAAAGTGAGCATAAGGCCAGCCTGAACTGCATAGTGAGACCCTGTCTCAAAAAGACAAAAAAAAAAAAATAAAAAAAATAAAAAATAAATAAATAAATAAAAGGTGATTTTCCATTACTTATAAAATGTAACAGAATATGTGATCACATAAATTTTGTTTTATACAACATATAATTATACTGTGAAGTGCTAGATCCTTCAAGATATTATACTTGCAAATAATAACATATAA
>PVKA01040323.1:0-18846 GCA_004027165.1 Ctenomys sociabilis | reverse complement strand
AGAAGGGGGGGGCTGGGGAGATGGTTCAGTGGAATAAGTGCTTCCCTGGCAAGCACAAGGGCCTGAGTTCAATCCCTGGTTCTTAAAAAAAAAAAAAAAAAGAAAAGAACCTATCTTAAGTGTCCATTAGCAGATGAATGGATAAACTCCAAAGGTTGCTGTTAGCAACCACCAGAAACTAGGAGACACGAAATAAATTTTGTCCAGAGCCCTCAAAAGTAAACACCCCTGCAAACACTTTGATTTTAGACTCCTGATCTCCAGAACTGTAACAAATAACTTTTTCTTTCTTCTTTTTTTTTTTTCCCCACAGAACCAGGGACTTTTTTTTTCTTTGAACCACACAGTCCCTAGTATTTTGCTACAATTGTCCTAGGAAACCCAATACAATGCAAACTAGATTATGTGGCTTTAAACTTTTTTGTGTGTGGTACTGGGGACTGAACCCAGGTACATTCTACCACTGAGCTAAATCCTCTTTTTATATTTTGAGATGGGATCTCACTAAGTTCCTCACTTTGGGAAAGGGGAGTAAAAATAATCAAGATGGGATACATGTATGTACCAAATACCCAGGATAAATGTAATCTTTAGATACTACACAGGAATCAAACTCAGGACCTGAGTCAGGCATTTGTACCACTGAGCCATATCCCCAGTGCACCACAAATTGATATTAATAAAAATGTGTTTAATAAATTATCCAGGCTGGTCTTAAACTTGCAATCCTCCTACCTCAGCGGCTTGAGTAGTTGAGAATATGACAATGTCCAGCTGTCCTTGACAGTTTGTTTTTGTTTTTGGTACCAGGAATTGAACTCAGCACCTTGCACTTGCCAGGTAAGTACTGTGCCACTGTATTCCTGGCCCCTTGGCAGTTTAAAGGAGTGACACTCAGCTCTGTAGGATGTAGCAGTGTAATGCAGAATGTCCCTCCAGTGTTTTTGTTCTTTTTTCCTGCTGTCCTCTGGCCACGAGGGTTATGGATTCGGGAGGGAGACTATGAGCATGATGTGGTTTTCTCAATGCTTCATAACAGAGGGCGCATGATGTCAGTGTGACTGCTCATCAGTGATGTTATCCTCAGTGATGCTTGCCTGGCTAAGGTTGTGTCTTCCAGGTTTGTTCACTATCCAATTACTATTCATCCTCTTCTGTGTTCTGTTCTTCAGAAGCGAGTCACAACCTCCAGCCCACACTTCAGGCTCCTCACCATTTTTTCCCCAGAAGTCCTGTGTACCCACGTATGTTGGGGGAGGTGCTGAGCTGCATCCTATGTGTCTACTGAAGACATTTAATGCCTGTTTCAGTATTATGCAAAATACGGGGAGGGGAGGATTTCTCCCTCTTGGCTCCTAGGTCTCTGCCTTAAAGGGCTGCACCTGAGGACATTTATCTGTACCTAGAACTGAGTTAAATACCAAAATCATGGGCTGTAGGCCCAAGTAGGATGCTGTGATGAGACGAGGCGTTGAGGTCTCAGCGGAGTGCACGCACTTTTCGGTGGGAGGGGCCAGAAGGTAGACTGTGATAGGCTGCTTACCTCCCACTGGAGGGCTCAACCCTACCTCCATTATACCTATTCTTCTAAGACAGCACCTGATTTCTTGTCACACCCCACTTTGGAATGCAGCAGAGGAAGGGCCTGCTGACAATGAGAAACTTGAAGAGTGAGAGGTCATCTTGGACATTCTAGCTCCAACTTGGACAAGCTAGCTGGAAGTAGCCACATGAATGATACAAAAGTAGAGGGGAGCTACACAAGTACAGGGGAGCCATAGAGTTGAGCCCATTCAGCCCCCAAAAGCAGGAGAAAAAAAAAATCAGTGATTTGTAATGGCCTTGCTTGCCATTAGAGTGGCTGTTGGTATAACAATGAGGAATTGAAGCCAATTTGGCTACCTACCTTGGCTTTTTTTTTTTTTTTTTTTTTTTTGGCAGAACTGGGGAATGAACTCAGGCCCTTGTGCTTGCCAAGCAAGCGCTTTATTGTACTGAGCCATCTCCCCAGCCCTACCTTGGCTTCTATAGGCCAGAATTAGTCACGCTTTCCATATTGGCCTGGCAAAGTGTCTACTCCAGCATCTAAGCAGCAAAGCTCTGCTAAAGAAAAACAGACCTATATTTATTGGCCCTTCACATTTATGACATAGCTCACACGAGCACCCCATGCTGCAGGCAACCCTATTGTACTTTCTTTCCTTATTTTCCAATTGCCTGAAGACTATTTCACAATTTTTTTCTTTCTTTAAAACCTCATCCCCTTCATCTTCAGAGGATCACTAGCTTGAGGCCAGCCTGGGCTATATACTTTTCTCTCTCTTTTTTTTTTTTTTTTTTTTTGCAGAACTGGAGATTGAACTCAGGCTCTTGTACTTGCCAGGTAAGCGCATATTCTACTGAGCTATCTCCCAGGCTCTATAGTATTTTTTTGTTTTGTTTTTTTGTTTTTGCGGAACCGGGGATTGAACTCAGGCCCTTGCGCTTGCCAGGGAAGCGCTTACTCCACTGAGCCATCTCCCCGGCCCCTTCTATAGTATTTTTTTAAACACCTTATTTATTTATTTTTGCGGAACCAGGGATTGAACTAGCGCCCTTGCTTTTGCCAAGGAAGCGCCTATTCTACTAAGCCCTCTCCCTGATCCCTAAAGATCCTAGTTAAAAAAAGTCAAGGGGCCAGGGAGATGGCTCAGTGGAATAAACACTTTCCAGGCAAGCACAAGAGCCTGAGTTCAATCCCCGGTTCTGTCAAAAAAATAAAAATAAAAAATAAGGGCTGGGGAGACAGCTCAGTAGAATAAATGTCTACTTAGTAAGCACAGGGAGGAAAAAATAAATAAATAGGTCAGGCTGGACTACACAGACCCTACCTTTTTTTTTTTTTTTTTCTGAACCAGGGATTGAACTCAGGCCCTTGCACTTGCCAGGGAAGTGCTTATTCTACTTAGCCATCTCCCCAGTCCCCATAGACCCCTACTTAAAAAAAAAAAAAAGCTTTAAGTTTTTTTCTGTCACATAGTGTTCAATGTAAGCCACCCAGGGGTTGTAGGGCAACTAAATAATCAAATTACACAATTCTATTTTGTTGCTCTGCCATCCTCAACAAATGCATTCTGTTTCATGGGTCAAGAGGACTATTTGAGCTCTAGTCATGGATAGCGCATTCCACCCCACATAAAAGAAATGGCAGAGACTGAGGAGATGGCTCAGTAGAATAAGTGCTTCCCTGGCAAGTGCAAGGGTCTGAGTTCAAGCCTTGGTTCCACAAAAAGAAAAAAAGAAAGAAGAAAGGACAAAGACTGACAAACCCTCCCTTTAAGGATATGTCTGAAAATTATACAGAGTGTTATACAGCACTGGGGAGCAATTATTTTTTTAAGTTAAGAGCAAAATATTTATTGGAGGAAAGAAAGCTTCTGAGAGAAGGACAGGAGGGGGACCTGAGCAGGTTGCCCCAGGAGAGGAATTATTCTCATAACCACTGATACTGGTGTGCAGCAGAAACTAGAGGTATAGTTTATTCTGTGTGGCCATATCCATAATTAAACATGGGGGCTCTTTTAAGGAATATCTAGAGGATAGCCAGAGAAACCCTACTCCCAATCCCAAGTAGGCCACTGAAGTCTTTTCTGTTCAGCCAAGAACTGTGGCCCAGTGTTTTATTTCTACAGATACCTTATCATATGCTCCATAGTAAACCTCTATTGTGTCTTTTACACATGCACACCATCCAGTTCTCTCCTTATTTCACTGACTTCCCTGAGTGAGCTTTATTTTCTTCCCATTCTTCTCTACTTCTGTAGGACCACTAACCTCCTTTCCTGAGGCCGAGTCCCCTGTCCCTCTCTAGTTCCTGGTTGTCCTCTTCCTGTGGAATTCTCCTCTGTCAGACGCCAGGGCTCCATCCTTAACACATCATTTCTGCTACTCCTACTCTATCACTAGGGATATCTCATGCAGGGCCTTGGCTCCAGATCTATGCGTCCTGCTCCCCTTTCTTCCAAGTGTCTCTGTCTTTTTAAAGTCTCTGTTGGGTTAGGAACATGAGTCAGAAGTACAGTGCCTGTACTGAACAAAGGAGGCCCTGAGTTCCATTCCCAGCATTGCAAAACAAATGACATTTCCCCTATAATGTCTCATAAGCTTCTCCAGCCTGGTCTAATTTAGAACTCCATTACTAACCTGGGTTTGTTAAAGCCACCAGCCCCAGTGCCCAGGCCATAAGCATAATTCCCTGGACACAGGGAATTTCTTTGCCCATATCCAGCCACCAACTCCGTTGACTGTACTTTCCATCTGGGTCTTCTGTTCCCCTTCGCCCTACCCAGTTCCTTCTCAGCTTGCACAATTGTGTTGTTTGAGGCAGAATCTTCCTATGCTGTTCCGGCTGACCTTGAACTCATTACCCCAGGCTGGTGTTGAACTCCTGGCCATCTTCCTACATCAGCCTCCTGAATATTAGGTCAACAGGTGTGCACCACAATAGCTGGCTAACCTGCAATCCTTAAAACCTTTAGTCTTTCCTCACTACTCCCTCCTGGGTTCTAGGACCTCTCTGCTTATAACTCCACAGGGATTTCCCACTGCAAGGACTAAGAATTTGAAGCTGTGGAACCTCCATGCACCCCCACCTGGCCTTCTCACTCACCTGGGACTTATTCCTCTTTCCTAACTCCCTTCTTTTTGTTGTTGGTTTTTGGTGCTGAGATTAAATCCAGGACCTCCAGAACAGCTGTATGATAATCATGTCCTCTACCATTATGTCATACCCTTAGATCCCATAACTTTACATTGTCGTTTTGCATGGGCCCTGCAAATTATGAGGCCAGTTCTGGGTCCAGACACATAATGCCTGGAGCTGTGGGTCACCAGTATGCTGAGCCAGGCAGATGATGGTAGGCATTGCTCCTCCTGGGACTTGTGGACAACTATTTTTCTGCTCCCAGTGAGGTGAGTACCCAAGAGACCTCAGGCACTAACATAGGAGCTGGAAGGCTCTACTGAACAAGGCAGTCCCAGTAGGCACACAGAGAAAGTGTCATGGGAGTCATGAACGTTGGCCAGACTCTTGATGTCTGCTCCCTAAGAGGAGTGCAATAGCAACTCTGGACTACAAATTCTAGGATAAACTTTCAGGCTCAGGGTTTGTCCTCTGGGTTTGCCCCCAGCCAGTTGCTGATTGGACTAGGGACAGGTACCTAAGCCAGATTGGACCCAGATTCTGACTCTTGGACCTGTTAAGTAAGGCCATCTCAGACTTCCTCGCTTCAAATTGTAGCAGAAAGGTACAATCACTGAAGGCCTAACTGAACACATTCCTCTTCCAAACCAGGTTCTGGAGGCTGCTCCAAAAGCTGGGCAAGAAAAATTTTGAGGCTCTGGGGGTCTACCCTATGAAAGATCGTAGATGGAAACCTCCACAACACAAAAAAATGACCTAGCTGGAAGGCTAGAGGCAGCTCTATTGAGAGGAGCAGCAGCAGGTAGGGGACTCAAATGGCCAGGGTGGGTATGAAAGGGCTCCCAGAGCTAGCAGGTAGGGGCTGAAGCCAGACAGGCTTCAGGTCACAAATCCAGATCGCTGCAGAGCAGCCAGGCTTGTTTTTCAGATGTGGTCCTTCCGTAGCACGATCCCTGGACTAAAGGCGGCCCCCAGCGGCCAGTGGCGGATCTCGTGCCGATAAGACGTGACTAGGTAGTCGAAGTAGTTGATACTGAGTTTCCGGGCAATGTGACGGCCCAGATATTCCATGTGCTGTGGAAAAGAGTGATGGTCGGGTCTCTGGGCACTGGATGCACCACCCAGGAAGCTCCACTCCGGACCTCCCAGGATGCTCTTACCAAGCTGAGAGCTAGGTGCTGAAACAACCCTCTCCTTAGGAAATGGCCCCACCCACAGACCCCAACACTGATCCCTGTCTTTTTCTTCAGAAGAGGGGCTATGTCTGGAGTTTGACTCACTTCGTAGCGCTCTGACAGCTGAACCAGCACCAGCGGCTCCAGCTTGTGGCCGCAGAGGACCAGTCGAAAGAAGCGCCTTCCTTTGGCTGGTGAGGGGTAGGTTGCTCACACGGCCTCCAGGGCGGAGCCTTATGGGGGTACTTTTAGGGCGGGGTCTTTAGGGCTAAAAGGGACCTCCAGAGGGCACTGGGCTTTCAGAGGGGAGGACTCTGAGATCAGGCCATGACAATCTGTCCTCTTCCTCCCATCCGCCCACCCACCGACCCGCCCCACAAATCACCGTCAGAGTTGAGCGCCAGGCGCACATAGACTAGGTGCATGGGCCCCTGGCACACGGTGCGGCCCCTGATGGAGAAGTGGTACATGCCGCGCGTGTGGTTCAGCACCAAACGACGCAGTGGCAGCGATGAGATCAGCAGCCACAGGCCCACGCACATGCCATAGGCCAAGATGGCCCAGGTTACCTGCTTCTCCGCCTGTGGGTGACGGTGGTACCAAGGATCTGACGGCTGAAGCTCAGGAACAGGGTGGGGGTGGAATGAGGGGGTGGATGGGGCGGGGCGGGGCAGGATGGGCGGGGCTCGGTGCTGTGTTTGGGACCAGAACAGACCTGCCTCAGGATATCTAAGCTGACCAGGACCAGGCAGATGATGAAGAGCAGGGTTCCCTTCCACAGTGTATCCAGGTAATACTCTAGCACAAGGACTGCAGGTGTTCGTTTGAGGGCAATTTCCATAGCACCCCCACCTCTGCCACACCTGTCAGTGCCTGGGCACAGCCCGGGCCCAAAGACCCACCGGCCTTGCCCAGTCCCCTTCCATGTGCTCTCCTCCCGGTCCTTAGCCCTCTCACCGCCAGGTTGCTGCTGGGTGAATGGGTAAAAGCTGTTATTCTTGAGACACCTGGCAAGATGCCGCTCTGTTCTGAAGAGGCTCAGGGACCAGAGCTGGAAGCGGCTGCCAGTGGAGGATGTGGGCAGGCCACTGGCCCAGCTCTTGGGATTCTGGGTTGGGCAAAGATATCAGCCTGGCAGTTTACCACTGCCTCTGCCCACTACCCAGTCACACTCATACCTGGAACAAAATCTCCAGGACTGTAGCCTGAGAAGGTGCAGTTCACAGGGGAATGAAGCCAGGTAATGGTTCAGACTGGGCCTCACGTGGGTTCTAGAAGTTCTGGATGGCAGGTTCTAGAAGGGGGCCTCTGTTGACCATCCCTTCTTCAAGGACATGCCATTTCCTGGCTCTCCATTCCATGTGCAACCTGTTGCAGTCTGGTTCACAATCCTCATTTAAGGATGGGTATATGGTCACTCCAGGCCTATGTTGCAGAGAAAGCTGCAAGAAGGCACCCCCAGAGAAACCTGAGGCTGGCTGAACAGGGCCCCTGCCTCTCCACAGCCATTCTGTTCTCACTTCCTCCCTGACAGCTCACTAAGGATCCTGAGATGAGACAGACAATACAAAGGCAGAACCCAGCAGTGAGCATGCAAAGACAGCTGCTGGTTGTCCTTGGGGCTTCCCTAACAACACAGCATTCATTAGTTGTAACCCATTTTTTTTTTTTTTGTCTTTTTGAGACAGGGTCTCACTATGCATTTCAGGCTGGCCTTAAGCTCTCTTTGTAGCTCAGGCTGGTCTCGAACTCACAACAATCCTCCTGCCTCAGCCTCCCGAGTGCTGGGATTACAGGCATGCGCCACCACGCCCGGCTGTAACCCATTTTTAACCTAAGAGCCTAGACCAAGAACCACACAAAATTCCTACAAACGTTTTATTGTGACAAAATGTTCAAACATCTCAAACTACGAAAGACCGCAGGGCAAGGCTAGCCAGGTTTGGTCTAGAGTCACCTAGCTGGGGGAAGCATGGCTGGTAAGCAGCTGTTCCAAACACCACTGGACTTCCTCTACACCCCTGTAGGCTCGCTTCAGGCCCCTGGGGAGACAACGGCAGGACTCCAGGTTGAGGTACAGCAGGCCAGGGCAGCTACTGATCAGAGAACTGTGGACAGGGCAAACCAGAGGCAAATGAATAGCTGTCCAGAAAACCCAGGCTCTGACAGGGTGCAGACAACCAGGGATCCAAGTCTCCCTGTGCTCGACCCTTGGTCTGCCACCCACTGTAATCCAGGCCCAAGCCCAGGACCTTAGCATCCCTAAAGCCAGTGCCAAGAAGGAACTTGATCAGTACACACCCACTTCTCAGACCCTGGAAACACCAGGCCAGGCATCACAGCTGAGTTTCATACTAGTTCCAAGGGAAATGGATGCTGACCTGACAGTGTTTGGTGTGACACGAGTAGCCCTGAGGTTGAGGGAGCATAGAGCTGGGTGTAAGCCTCCAGGGATGCCTGAGAAGGCAGCCAGTGCCTGCTCCAGATCCTTCTCGCTGAAGCCCTGGCCACTCAAGTCCAGTTCCCTCAGTGTACGGTACCACTTCTGGGTCAACAGAGAGCTTCCCTCCTTGACTAGAGTCAGCCGGTCAGATGCCCCATACAAACCCAGATGTAGGTGTTCCAGTTCTAAGATGAGAAAAGCAGGCATGGGTCACAGGGCAGGCAAGGACCACAACCCGCCTGCTTAGTTATCACCCTGCAAGAGCTAACCTTCACATGGCAGATCATACAGGCCAGCAGGTGTAATACGGGTACAGCCACGGAGATCCAGCATCCGTAGGTTGGGGGAGCCATGTAGCAGGCGACCCAAGACTTCATTGCTCACAAAGTTGCTGGTGGAGCTGGCCAGGCAGAGCTCCTCAAGGCTGGGGAAGCCTGGTCCCAGGGCTACCCCTCGCCCAGAAGGCTTGGGCAGCCACATGAGATTCAGCAGCCGCAGCACCTGAAGGCAAGGCTCAAGCTGCAGGGAGGGAGGGGGGTGACAGGTGGGGCAGGCAGGACATCAGGTACCTGCAGTCGGGGGCATCCTTTCTGCAGAGCCTCAACAGGCAGCTGCAGTGGAGTGCTGTTGTGGTTGATGCCAGTGCTCACCTCCAGGACCTGTAGCTGAGGGCAGCAGCTGCTCTACAGAGAAAGAACGTAGTAGCCACCTGGCAGTTGCCAGCTCAGCATTTGGCTCTGCTCCTGCCCAATGCCAACCTACCAGCAGTGCACCCAAGATAGCTGTTGTCTGGGAGCTGTAAGTCAGCCATAGCTTGTGCATTCGGGACCCTGCCTCCTCCAGAAAGCTCACCACAGCTGTGGACTCCACCTGGGGACCCAGGACAGAAGTGCCTGTCACCTGGGCTCAGTCTTCTTCAGGGTCCTTTGGGACACGGGGCTCACCATGGAGTGCTGTAGGTTCAGGCTGTGAAGCTGGCCACAGGCTTTAGCTAGCATGACCAGAGTGTTGGCAGTTATACCGTGGCAGTCTGAAAGCTTGAGGAAGGTGAGCCGAGGACAGGACTCACTAACCAGCTGTGGGAAGACACAGACTACATGACTTTGGGAGAGGGTAGGCAAAAGTCCACAGGGCAAGAGACTGAGAGCCACGCCAACCCCACTGTACAGCCCTAGCTGACCTGTATTCTGCCTATCCCAAGCACATCCAGGTGCCCCTACAGCTAGCCCCATCCTGCTGAGGTTGACAACAGGAAAGGCATCCTTGTGGAGTACAGAACCACTCTCTGGAAGTGCTGGACAATCTCAAGTGTCACAATTGGTGTGCAGGACAGCCTTGAGCGCTCACCTTCAACACAGGGTGTACCTGAGACTTCCAGTGGATAAGGGTCAGCCTCTGGAGCTGTGAAAACCTGGGTGACAGCAGAGGCCCAGCTGCACTAGCATTTCCATGCTGCCCCTATAGCCAATGTCCTCCCCACAAACACTAGCAGAGGGAGTGGTAAAAACAGGGGCCTCTCACCGGTTGGGCATGAGCCACTCCAGGGAAGCAAGAAGCTTTTTCTCTGCCTTGACATTACCCTTGACAGCTCGGCCAGCCATCGGGGGCGACAGAGTTACGGTATGCCAGAGGGCAGGCTGGGAGGCGGCCTCGTGCCAACGGCGGCACACGCGCGCAGCCCTGGAAGAACAGTTCGTTGAAGGTTTCCGGTGAACAATGCCCGCGATGGGGTTTGATGGGGTTTACTAAAGGGGAACCAATATGCCCCCCACTCTGCTCAACGCCCCTGGGGTTCCAAGTAGATTCCAAATACATGCCCAAAAACAAATGTAGGCGCACTAAGACACTTTCGCCCTCTGCGGTTTCCAGCCGCCCACGCCGTAAACGCTGCAGTTTACACAAAGTGGAGCCATGTACCTGCCGAGGAACGGCATGGGCCCATCAGCTGCCACTAGCAGCCCGAAAATTTGCACCAGGAGTTCCAAAGGAATGCGGTCTCCCCAGCCCGCGTCGGGCCCCTGCTCCGGCGCAGGCGCCGGCTCAGGTCGGGGTCGGGGCCTGGATTTGGGCGCAGTGGCAGAGCCCGGCGGCAGCCGCTGAGCGCGGCGAGGGGCGCGCCTATGCGCGCGGGGGCGGGAGGGCCCCGGACCCGGCAGCACGAGCAGCATGCTGTCTGCCTGCAAGAGGTGGTACTCCGAGCCGCTGGGCGCCAGCCGGTCCCACCACCAGTCCTCGGCAGAGCGGCCCCGCGCCCCGACCAGCGGTGAGCTCCTGGCTCGGCGGCCGGCTTTACGCCGAGGCCGGCGGGCAGGAGCTGGAGCCATAGCCAGAGACACCGCGGCGGGCGGAGCGGAAGTAGGACCAGGCGGAAGGGGCGGAGCCACCAATCTCCGGCTTCCCTTCCAGGCCCCAAATTCCACTTCCGGAGAGGGTGGGCTGCCGCATCGAACGAAGTCGGGGAGGCAAGGGAGTACGCAGCCGGGCCCACAGGGCTGCATCCGTGTTGCCTCTGTTTCTCACGTTCTGGACGTCTTCGGCCACCCTCCTCGCCCCGGGCCACGCTGGATTCAGGGACACCCGCCGACTGCTCGCAGTCCTGGGTCATTGTGAGAGGGGTACAGTATTGTACCTGTAAAAAAAGCTGTTCCTACGTGGGTAACAGGGTCCACGGAGCTCCTCCCTCCACCAGTCCCCTTGCCGGCGCCTTGTCCCTGCTCCGTGGTATGTGCAGCCGCCGACTCTATAATATCCCCTCCTGGCGCCCCGGCGACCTCCTCTGTTTCCGGCCCTGTCCCGCATGCTTTGCTGTTTCCTTCTAGCTGGAAGAAGTCTTCCGAGTGCAGGAGAACCAGAGCTTCGTAGGATTTAAGTGGGAAAAGAGCGATCTGTGACCTTCCGCCCCCTCTTGGAGGGCCCTTTTGGCCTCATGGCAGCACCGTCCCTGGGCCGTCTGGTGCTGACCCATCTGCTAGTGGCCCTCTTCGGCATGGGGTCTTGGGCTGCTGTGAATGGCGTCTGGGTGGAACTGCCCGTGGTGGTGAAACGCCTCCCTGAGAGTGAGTGAAGAGGTAGGGTGGGGTTGTGCTGCGGCTTTCGGGACTCCTTCAACTATCCTGATGCAGCTTCCTCCCCCTCTACAGGTTGGAGCCTCCCCTCGTATCTCTCTGTGCTTGTGGCGCTGGGGAACCTGGGTCTGCTGGTGGTGACGCTGTGGAGGCGGCTGGCCCCGGGCAAGGGCGAGCGGGTCCCTATCCAGGTGGTGCAGTGGCTGGGCATAGTAGGCACAGCCCTGCTGGCCCCTCTGTGGTGCCACGTGGCCCCAGTGGCAGGACATTCCCACTCTGTGGCCTTTCTAACGTTGGCATTCGTGCTAGCACTAGCCTGCTGTGCTTCTAATGTCACTTTCCTGCCCTTCCTCAGCCACCTGCCACCTACCTTCTTGCGGTCTTTCTTCCTGGGTCAAGGCCTCAGTGCACTGCTACCCTGTATGCTAGCCCTCATTCAGGGTGTGGGCCGTGTTGAGTGCCATGACACCTCTGTGCCCATCTACTTCCCTGAGCGTTTTCCTGCCAGCACCTTCTTCTGGCTACTGACTGCCCTCCTGGTCACCTCAGCTGCCGCCTTCCAGGGCCTCCTGCTGTTGCTGCCATCACCGCCGCCGTCTGCACCCATAGGCAGCCCAGTGCAGGGCCTGCGAGTGGGAGAACCAGGACTAGAGGAGGAGGACGAGGAAGAAGCTTCACCATTGCAGGAGCCACCCAACCAGGCAGCAAGCACTACTGTCAGCCCAGACCCTAAGGCCTATCAGCTGTTCTCAGCCCACAGTGCCTGCTTGTTGAGCCTGCTGGCCATCACTAATGCACTGACCAATGGTGTTCTCCCTGCTGTGCAGAGCTTTTCCAGCTTGCCCTATGGGCTCCTGACTTACCACCTGGCAGTGGTGCTGGGCAGCTCTGCCAACCCCCTTGCCTGCTTCTTGGCCATGGGCATCCTATGCAGGTGCGTGTGAGCCCCAATCCCTGTGGGAGGAACTCAGAATGGGACTGGTTCTTGCATAGCCAGTGCTGAATCTGCCCATCCCTGGCAGGTCTCTGGCAGGGCTCTGTGGCATCTTTCTGCTGGGGATGTTCTTTGGGGCCTACTTGATAGCATTGGCAGTCCTGAGCCCCTGTCCTCCCCTAGTGGGCACCTCTACAGGCATGGTCCTTGTGGTAAGTATCGAGGAGAGGAGAGGTGGGGAAGGCTTGCCCTGGGGCAGGGGCAACCCAACTTGCTGTGACCCTTTCCCCAGGTGCTGTCATGGGTGCTGTGTATGGGCCTGTTCTCATATGTCAAGGTGGCAATCAGCTCTGTACTACATAGTGGTGGCCGGCCAGCATTGCTAGCAGCTGGCATAAGTATCCAGGTGGGCTCCCTGCTTGGTGCCATTGCTATGTTCCCTCCTACCAGCATCTACCAGGTATTTCACAAGGGACAGGATTGTGTGGACTCTTGTAGCCGATGAACTTGAGTAGGTGGAAGACTCACACCACCCTACTTCTCTCCACTTGGGGCTCCCACAAGTCCCTGAGTACCTGCAGGCAGCCCAGGAAGGCTGCCCACATGCTGATCCACTCAGGACACTGGCATACTCCACAGGAGACTCTGGCACTTCAGGCGAGGGTGGGGACCAAAGATCAGAAACAGGTTGAGGCCTGGGATCTTTATGTGGTTTGCACAATAAAGTGTCTTTATTCAGTGGGCAGTGATTAATCCCATGAACATTTCTCTATGTGGAGGCCAGCTGTCCTGCCAAGAGCTTGCTCTGGCATATTAATCAGGGACTGTCTTATCTTTCTCCAGGTTATGTCTGCTCTTTCAGATACTGTGATTGCCCTTTGGTTCTTGGAGCTACCCTTTGGGGGAAGGGCAGTCCCAGAGCCTTCAAGGGCTTTAGAGGCCCTGTGTTGAGAGCATTTGTGTGGAGCCTGCCTAATAAGTAGCAGCCGCTGTTCCATAGCATATTTCAGTGTGATGGTCAGGCAGGATTTGGCTATGACCTGCTGAGCTTCTTTGAAAGGTCCTTCCATGAAACGTCATCCTTTCATGATGTGAGAATGGCCATACTTGCCCATTTTTCCCCAGAAGTGTCAGGGTCCAGGCTCAGGGATTGCAGTGAGGAGGCTTAAAAGAGCCAGGACCTTTCAGCCCAACAGTATTATCTACCTATGTATAAACCACCAGCTTCTAGTTTTCTAGCTCCCAGCATTACAGCCCCCACATACTCTGTTAAGGCACACCTAATGTAGCTGCCTCCTGGGCTGCTGGTAGAGAGCTGGTCCTAAGTAAGTTGGGCCTTTGCTTATTTATTTTCTTTTTGTGGTTTTTGTTTTTGTACTGAGAATCAAACTTAGGCAGGTGCTGTGCCACTGAGCTATATCCCTGTCCAGTTTTGGTTTTTTGAGGTAGGATTTCTACATTATCCAGGTGCAACTTGAATTTGTGATCCGCCTGTCTCAGTTTCCCAAGTGCTAGGATTATAGTCTTGTGCCTCAGTCTTGCTGGACTTTGTTTCTTGCCATCTGCAAGGAGTATTCCTTCATTGGGCCGTTCGTGGGTTTGGTGGTACTCAGTTGTGGCACAAAAGGCTCAAAGCTGGAGCCACCTGCTGAGTGGGGCACTGGAAAGCATTTGACCAGCTAAGGACTGGGATTCCTAGGAGGGTATCTGAATTTCTACCTCCTTATCTTGTGGATGGACGGGAGGGACCTGTGGAGAATACATCCTGCCCAAGAAGGAGAACCCTGAGCTGTGACCTCAGTGTGAGTCTTCATTGTGACAAATGAAGTTCCTGCTGTTGTAGGACAGAAGGCCTGGAAGAGTGCTTTCCACACTTGCTATGTTCCTTCCTGCCCTTATTCTGGTCTCTGAACCTGAGAACCTCCTGTCCTTGATTTGGGTTCATGGCCTTGGCAAGATCAGCTGAACAGGGGACTCCCTAGTGGCTCAGCCTGAACATGAGGGGCAGGGCAGCTCAATAAGGTGGCTTTCCTCTGCAGGGTGGGCAGGTACTGTGAGTGAAAGTTGGTGTGAGCTGCAGGAGCTGCCCAAGGTGGAGAGACCAGAAGGATTGGGCTAAGGTGAGTAGAGTCAGCAGGACTGCTAAGGTCAGCAGGACTTAGACACCATGCCAGCTTCCTCCTAGCATTCTGCCTCTGTCTACCTGGATTAGAGGCTAATGGGGCCCCTCCCAGCTCTTCTTTGGGCCTCCTTATCATAATAGATGATCAAAGGTTCCTGTAGCCTCTACCCTGGAGCCACAAGTGCTGTATTCAGGGTGGGCCACAGAGGAGTGAGGGTTGCCCAACCCTGCAAACACACATGGTCTCCTGGCAAGAAGGGACCTGGGCTGGAGCTGGAGGTAGACAGTCTGAGGAATCCACTCCTTGGAAGTGGGACAAAGGTGAAAATAACGAGGGGAGGGAGATAACCCCAGGACTGAGGCTGTTCCATCAAGCACAAGATCCTTCACACACCACACGGACCATCTTGGAGACCTTCACGGGGAAGGCAGCATCTGAGTGGGAGCAAGACCGAGACCCCAGGCCCACTATTCCCTTCCAAGCACCAAAAAAAAAAAATCCCCTTGGTTCCTTGAAGCAGAGAAGGGCCAGCTTCCTTACCCAACCCCAGAATGCTAGGACAAGGCTGTGAGGCTCTGAATGACAAGGTGGGGGTTGTCACAGAGCCCACTGGGGTCCTAGATAGGTGTGAGTTCTGCAGTGGCAGTTGTGAACCAAGATAACAGCCCCAACCTCAGATGTACATCTGCTTAGATCTCCCACTTCTCCTGGCTTGGAGACATAGAACAATAGGATATCTATCCCCAGAATTTATGTATTTATTTAGCAGTACTGGAGATTGAAATCAAGACCCTCTGCTTGCCAGGCAGGCACTTATTTTACTGAGCTATCTCCCCAGCCCCATCCCTGGAATTCAAAGGAAATTCCAAACTCCATGTGTTAGGATGTGCTGGCCAGGTGTGGCACGTACCTGTAATTCCAGCATTTGAAGAAACAGGCAGGAGGATTGCTGTGAGTTAAAGACCAACCTGAACTAAATAACAAGACCATGTCTTTAAAAAAAAAAAAAAAGTGAGCGGCCAGGGATGGATGTGAGAATGTACATTTAGCAACCAACTAACCTGTGCCCTGCTCCCAGGAGGGAGATCCTGTTCTTGTCTGTCAGATCTGGGCTTTCCCTCTGCTCCAGTTCTCATTGTGGCTTGAGCGCTCAGAGACCACCTGGATGTTAATAACAACACTCCCTCTTCCCCCCGCCCCAGTTACCCTGTAGCTGTTCATGTGACCTCACTTTTTTTGAAAACTCACAGTTACCTTTGGAATATCAAGAGTCCACCATGAGATCAGTCTTGGAGATATATAAGGGACCAGGAAAGAAAAAAAGGGGCCAGGGAGATAGGGCAGTAGAATAAGCTCCTTCCTGGCAAGTGAAGGATTCTGAGTTCAATCCATAGTACCACGCGCATGCGTGCGCGTGCACACACACACACACACACAATTACTAAAAAAAATTACTCAAAAGTATTGGGGTTTACCTGAGAATGAAGGCACCCAGAGGCAAACGGCTAAAAGGCAGAGAAACAATAACATTGAGTCACTGGGATCCAGCTGTGCTTAATACTGCCCCTTGCCCCTTTGACTTGGAACCTCAGTCCTCTAAATCCCATAAGTTCCTAATAAGTTCCTATAGGTCCCCAGATTTTTTTTTCTTTTTTTCTTGTACCAGGCATAGAACTCAGGACCCTGTGCTTACCAGGCAGGTACTCATGCTGCTATCTCCCCAGACCCTTGATCCCCAGATTTCTAAAGTATTCTAGTGAGCCTAATGTCAGACCACATCCTATACTATCACTCAATTACCCTACTTGATGCATCTTTGTTCTTATCCCAGGCCCCAATTCATTCAGTTGCCTATATCTCTTACCCTTAAGACCATGTTTCCTCCTGCCCCCCCCCCAATTTGCTTAAGCCCCAGCCCTAATGGTAACTTCCAGGCTGAAGATTACCACCCATCTCATTAGGCCAGGGAGTCCTGCAGTTCTGGCACATCTAGGGTGGAAGGCAGGCTCCTGGCTTGGTATGGAGGGAGTAAGTAGCCCTTTATCCAGAAACAAAGAACTGAGATGTTCTTCATTCTGAGAACCCTGGAGCCTGGCCCCATGATACTAGCTTGGGCAAGGAAGCATGTGCTTAGGAGAGTACCCTGGTAGGAGTATCTGCACTCAGCACAGTGAACGCCAAACAAGGCATGATGGTTTAGAAGGAAAATGTCCCTCAAAAGTCTCATGAGTTGGTCACTGGGGACTTCACATGGAGGGATGTATTCTTGTTGCCACCTCCTCCCTGCTTCCTGGCCACCGTGGGTTGAACAGCTTTCTTCCCCAGGACCATTTGCCATGCTGTTTCTGCCTTGAAGCAAAACACGGACTGAACCCCCTGAAATTGTAAGCCAAAATAAACCCCTGTAAGTTAGGACTGTTTATCCTACCAGCAGGAAAATGACTTAATGTACAAGGCCAAATTGGCAAGTGTGTCCTTGACTTCCCTTTTGAGGACACCTTGGGACTCTCTTGAGGTGGTCCTTCAGGGCCAGCTTTAATGTGCTGGGAGGGCCAGAGGCCAGGGAGCCTTCATGGAAGGCAATCAGGGACACACCTAGCAAGAGAGCTGAGGGTAGGTGTCTGGGAGAGAGGCCAGGAAAATGGTTAACTACCCTGGACAGATTGATCAAATCTGTGTCCAAAGGTCTCAACATTCTGTTATGTCAAGGAAGCTCTGCTGGCAGGGTGCTTTCTCCAAAGTCTATAGGCTAAGGAAATTAAAATGTTCAGAGGATAGGAGTGAGGGGATAAAGAGAACAAACTGAGGTGAGTGAGGTGGCACATACCCATAATCACAGCACATGGGAGGCAGAGGCAGAAATGTTGCTATGAGATCTAGGCCAGCCTGGGCTCATAGGGAGTTCAAGACCTACCTGAACTACATAGTGATATTGTGTCTCAAACAAAGCAAAAAAAAAAAAAAAAAAAAAAAAAAAAAAAAAAAAAAAAAAAAAAAAAAAAAAAAAAAAAAAAAAAAAAAAAAAAAAAAAAAAAGTTGAGATACAGCTCAGCAGATCAGCTGCTTAGTAATTCTATCCCTAGCGCTGCAAAAATGAATTAAAATTTTGAATAAACAGTTGGGCATAGTGGCATAAACTTGTTATCCCAAACCTGTAATCAGTCCAGAGGCTAAGGCAGAAGGATCATTGGGAGTTCAAGGCCAGCCTGAACTGCAGAGCAAGACCCTGTCTCAAAAACAAGAAAAAGAAAAAAAAAAAAGGATTTTGTTAGGTTTTTCAGTGGTGCAATAAAGAAATAGGCAGGTCAGGGAGATAGCTCACAGGGTCCTGCGGTACTGCAAAAAATGAATGAATAAATAAAGATAGGAAAGATAAAAGACATCTTTATTAACTCCAAAGATAGAGAATTCCAGGGAAGGTTAGGGGGGAATCCTCCTCACCTGAGACAAAGCTGAGACATTTATGGACTTTCTCTAGGGGTAGAGTTTGAGGGACTTTCAATTACACATAAGATGCTGATTGGGGTCTCTCTTGTGTGCATGGGCAAGGTGAGAGGGAATTGTATCCAGCACTGGGTTGAGAGAGGAGGAGGAAGTGGTCATTGGGAAGATAAGCTTCAGCTATGTTAGATGACCACCATAATTCAGCAATTCCTATGAGGGCCAGAACCTATCAGATTTTGAATAAGTAAAGCAAAATTACTGGGTCCCTAGTAGAAAATTGTGTTGTTTAAATAAAGAGTACACGTGGGTATGGGGAGAGGGCTCAGTAGAATAAGTGCTTTCCTGGCAAGTGTAAGGGCCTGAGTTCAATTCCTGGTTCTGCAAAAAAAAGTACACCTTCTCAAGGTATTTGTTTTTTCAGGGTAGGGCCTGTCATGTTCTTGAGCTATTTTACTATGATTCATAGATAACCAAAAGAACAATACAAACAGGGTTTTATTTAATTTTTTTTTTTTTTTTTTTTTTTTTTTTTTATGGGCCTGTGAATAAATTCTGTCTCCTGAAGGTTTGATTTCCCTTGGCCAGTGGTGGAGAAAGCCACTGCTAAGTTACTTTCAAAAGATCTTATTGTAGTTCTTTGACTTCTTTATAAACATCCTTGGTCTCCCATTTCAATGATGTGCCACACGCACACACGCACGTGCACAGGCGCACACACGAAAGCACCCTGTTTGGGGGACAGCCCACCGCTCCACAGTTCTCTGTGATTTGTAAACTTCACACCAGTAAAAAAGCTATAAAATTTAAGGAAAAGAAGACATTTTATTCAACACTTTATTAGGAAGGGGAACAAAACAAATCGGAGCAGGAGGCTTCAGACAAATGAATCACCCAAGGGCCTTTTGTCTTTTGTTTTCAGCTGCTTTTTTTTTTTTTTTTTTTTTTTTTTTTTTTTTTTTTTTTTTTTTTTTTTTTTTTTTT
>PVKA01040322.1:0-18851 GCA_004027165.1 Ctenomys sociabilis | reverse complement strand
GAGGCAAACAGACTACCCACGAACGAGGCAAATGGGTTACCCACGCACGAGGCAAACAGGCTGCCCACGAACGAGGCAAACGGGCTACCCACACACGAGGCAAACGGGCTACCCACACACGAGGCAAGCGGGCTACCCACGCACGAGGCAAATGGGTTACCCACGCATGAGGCAAATGGGCTAAGCACACACGAGGCAAACGGGCTGCCCACGAACGAGGCAAGCACCCTACCCACGGATGAGGCAAGCGCACTACCACAAACGAGGCAAACAGGCTGCCCAAGGGTGAGCCACCCTCAGAAGTTACCTGGAGAGAAATTCTCCAGCATTCTCACACCAGGCAGGAAGCACCACTTTGCAAGAAAACATAATCCCCGGCATTTGCAGAAAATGGGAGCGCCTTAGGACCTAGGTCAATTGAAATAAATCAGACTCACAGGGCTGGCCAGATAGCTCTGTGGGCTAACCCCCTGGCAGGTGCAGGGGCCGGGTTAGATCCCTGGTGTGCCATGCCGGTCCTGCCCCTGGGGCGTGCTGAGATGGCGATTGAGACTGAGTATAGTAGCGTGCCGATAATCCTGGAATTTGGGAGGCTGAAAACAGGAGAATCCTTGTGGGTCTGATCTGCATAGTGAGACACTGTAAACTCTGGCGACCCTGTACCAAATGCAAAAAGATAAAAAAAGAAAAAAGAAGAAAAAAACAGACTTACAGTTTCAACATTACATGCTTTCTCTTACATGAAAACCCAAATCATAAAAAGCGAATAATAGGAAGAAGAGAGGGAGATTGTAAACCAAAAGAAAGGGACCAAGCAAAGGCCAGGCTGGGGCAGGAGCCAAGGGAAAGGGGTGGAAGAGAACTAGGAGGTGCTGTGTGCAGTCCCCCGTCAGCTCCGCACAAGGAACGTAGCGCCGCGTGCGGAGAATCCACCAGGAAAATACACGCTTAACAATTAAATGACTAATAATCAGATCCATAAGATCCAGAATAAGAAACACTCAGGAGAAAACAGGGAAGGCACCGCTAATCAGCTGTTCTTGGTCGGAAAATCTGTGACATAGGCAAGGCTGCCCTGTTGCTTTTTGGTTTCCATTTTTGTTCTCATTCTGCTTTTACTTTTCAAAATTAAATTAAATTAAATGTAGATCCTCCAAAAATAAAATAAAATTAAATTAAATTAAAGTCACAGAAATTAAATAAACAAACAAACAAACAAACAAAATCAAACCTAAGAACGTCTACACAGGAAAGGTAGTAATATAAAGTGAAAACTTCACCTGCAAAAGGGGAAAATATTTTCAGGCCACGTATCTGATAACAGCATACAGAACTCGTATGTCTCAATAATAGCAAGAAAAACAAATATGCTGATTTTGACTATGAAATAACTTGAATCATATTTCCCAAAGGTGACTTGCAAATGCTTTGAAGGACCAAACGGGTTCTCAGCAGGGCCTGTCACCCCGAGGCAGCCTGTCAAGGCCACCAAGAGCTGTCCCCCCCCTCACTCCTAGAGAAATCACCAGGGACAGGGGACCAGAGATGGAAAGTGTGGCCAGGGCAAAAAGAAACGGAAGGGCTGGGCACTGGAGCAGAAAGGAAAACTGGGAAGTCACTATGGAAAACGGTACAAATGACGAGAATTGCCACAGGACCCCCCAATCTGTTCTGGGATAGATGTTAAAAAATAAAAGCTTTGGCCGTGGCCAGACCCCATGCCCCCCGGAACTTCCTCCCTAGCCAACAGACGGACTTGCGACCCCTGCCGGCTGATCGGCTTCAGCCAGTGGCCAGGCCCCATGCCCCCCGGAACTTCCTCCCTAGCCAACAGACGGACTTGCGACCCCTGCCGGCTGAGCGGCTTCAGCCAGTGGCCAGGCCCCACACCCCACTGGGATCTCCCACCAGCCAACAGTGGAGCCCTGCAGGGGAACTCCAGGCAGAGTGGCTAGGAGCCAGGTCCAGCCAGCTAATCCAGGAGCAGAGCCCCAGGGGCACAGCAGGGTCACTTCCCTGGGCTGCCACAGGAGGAAACCAAGCAGTGCAGCCAGATCCAAGCCAGGCCCAGCTGGATGAGGTCAAGCTTGGCAGATCCGGACCTGGTAAACTGAGACACACGGCTCAGACCCCAGATCTGAGAGAACACCGTATCTCGACGGAGAGAGGGGACAACAGGTAACCGGGGAAAGTCTGCCTGGAAGTCTCCAGACGCATCGAGGAGAGGCGATCAGACAGATCTCAGGGGACCTAATTTCAGTGCAAATTCCCAGCTCTATATCTGCTTAGCTGCACAGTCATGATGTTGGCCCTTAGATCTGAAATGCACACCCATTAATTACAAAAGGTTGTCAAGCACTAAACCTCACTGCCCATTATTAGTGATACTAATTATAGTGCTATAAATACAAAACTGCAACTGCCAGAACCACAAATCTCCCTTGGGTAGGGGCTAAGGTAGACACCAAGGCTCTACACCAGAGGTCAGAGGGCAGCGCCATACAAAATGACAAAGAGAAGGAGTAAAACGCAGTCTCAGGCCCGGAGCCCACCCAGGAACAATGCAGGAGACCCTAGCATCGAAGAAATTGGAAGCCACACTCCTGAAATCTCTGAAATAATGGTGTCAGAAGTAAAGAAACAACTGCAGAAAGCTATAAAGGATATTGGATCAAAAATAATCACTGAAGTAAAGAGAAAAGATAACTATAATGAAAGAATTACGTCTAAAGTGCGTCTAAAGTAGACACTGATTAAAAAAAAATAGAGGAGAAAAGAAAAATGATGGAATCCTTGAATGACCAAGATATGAAAGAAATAGAAGGAATAAAGCAGATTCAAAGAGATATACAGGAAACTAAACCTCAATCACAGCGGGCAAAACTGTTTGAATGAATGTGAAGACAAAGTTCCAGATCTTGAAGACACCATTGCAGGTAGTGAAAAGGTAAGCAAAGATCCCTTTAAAAAACAGCATTCAGGAAAAGTAAATTCCAGATCTACAAGACGATGCAAAGATGAACAATGTAAGACTAATAAGCATCAAGGAGAAAGGAGACAATACGAATGATATAAAAAAGATATAGACAGAAATAATAGCAGAAAACTTCCCAAACATGGGAACACAATATGACATTCTGGTAACCACAGCATATAGAAGTCCAAATAACTTCAACCCAGTTAAAACCACATCCAGACATATAATAATCAAGATCCCATAAATCCGGCACAACAATATACTAAAAGACGCTTGAGAAAAGAAACAGATCACGTTTAAAGGAAAACCCATCAGAATAATGGCAGATTTATCTTCACAAACCAAGTCAAGAAGAACGTGCAGCAAAGTACTTCAAGTCCACCATGAAAGATACTCCAGCCCAGACTACTACACCCTGAAAAACTCTCAAGTTTGATGGAGAAATGAAATACATGACAAAGAACAACTAAAGAATTTCATGATGACAAAGCTAACCCTACATAGACTACTGAAAAAACTTCTAGAGAGGGAGCAAAATGATCAGAACCCCATGAGCAAGAACAGAAGGATTCCACTGAATAGGGCAAAAAATTAAACACAGGAGAAAAAGAAGTAAACAACAGCAGGTAAGTCAATCATAAGTCAATGCATATCAATTATAAACATCAATCTAAATGGTCTCAATTCACCAATTAAAAGAAATAGACTGGCACAGTAGATTAGTAGGCAAAATCCAAAAATATGCTGTATACAAAAACTCTTAACTCATAAAGAATTTCATAAGCTGAAAGTCAAAGGATGGAAAACAATACTACATGCCCCAGCACCTCAGAAAAAAAGAGGAGTAGCAATCCTGTTCATAGACAATCTGAACTTCAAAGCAAGAATGATCAAATGGAATGAAGAATGTCACTACTATTGGTTAGGGGAAAAATATAAGGGGAAGAGGTGACACTCACAAATATGTTTGCACCAAACACAGGAGCACCCAAATATATAAAACAAATACTAATGAACATAAAAAGTTTAATATCCAATACCACTGTCTTAATACTCCCTTATTCCAAAAAGATAAGTCAAACAGGCAAAACAATCAGCAAAGAAGTAGTAGAACTGAACTAGAACTTAGAACAAATGGACCTGGTGCACATACAGAGTGTTCCAGCCAACCGCATCTGAATACACATTTTCCTCAGTTGCACATGGGACATTTTCCAAACTAGACCACATACTAGTTCCCAGGTCATGCTTAAGTATATGCAAGAAAACATAAATTATCCCATGAATATTATCTGACCACAGTGCAATGAAACTGGAAATAAATGACAAAAGAAACCACAAAACACCATAAATACATGAAAATTAGACAACACCCTCCTCAGAAACCAATAGGTTACAGATGAAGTTGAACAAGAAATTAAACAATATCTACAATTCAATGAAAATTCAAGCACAACATATTGGAACTTATGGGATGCAAAGAAAGCAGTTCTCAGAAGGAAATTTGTAGCTGTGAACTTAGGGAAACAGAATGGGAACAAATAAATATCCCCATGCTACACCTAGAATGTCTATAAAAGGAAGAGCAAACCAAACCCAAAGCTCAGAGATGGGAGGAAATTATAAAGATCCGAGCAGAAGTTAATGCAATAGAGACAAAGAAAACAATGCAATGAATTAATGAGAAAAAAAGCTGTGAAAGATTAAATACAATCGATCAGCCCCTAGCTAACCTCATCAATAAGAGGAAAGAAAAAACACAAATACAAGCAATGAGGAATGAAAAGGGTGAAATCACCTCAGACCCAGAGGAAATTCAAAAGAACATCAATAGCTGCTTTGAGAATCTTTACTCTCACAGGGTAGAAGACACAGAAGAAATGGACAGATTGCTAGAAAGGTATAAATTACCAAAACTGAAACAAGAAGATACAAGAACTCTCAATAACTCAATAACAGCCAGTGAAATTCAAAATGTAATTAAAAAAATACCAACAAAATCCATGTCCTGCTGGATTCACAGCTGAATTCTACAAGAAATTTACAGAGCATATAATCCCAATATTCCTCAGACTTCTTCAAAATTGAAAAGAAAACAATCTTCCAAAAATTATTCCCGGAGGCAAGTATCTACTGATACCGAAAACAGAGAAAGATGCAACTAAAAATGTGAACTACAGGCCAATCTCCCACATGAACATAGACGCAAAAATCCTAGCAAATTCAACAGAGCAAATCATCAAGTAGATTATACACCATGACCAGGTAGGATTCATCCCAGGGATGAAAGGATAGTTCAACGTATGAAAATCTATAAATGTAATACACTATATCAGTAGAGCCAAATCCAAAACTACATGATCATCTCAATTGATGCAGAAAACGCTTTTGACAAAGTCCAACATGCATTCATGTTCAAAGTCCTACAGAAAATTGGAACAGATGGCCTCTACTTCAATCTGATAAAAGCCATCTATGACAACCCAATGGCTAACATAATTCTAAATGGGAAAATGTGAAATATTTTACACTCAGATCTGGTATAAGACAAGGATGTCCTCTATCACCACACCTATTCAATATAGTTCTGGAATCATTAGTTAGAGCTATTAGACAAGAGAGAGAAATAAAAGGAATAAGAATAGGTAGAGAACAAGTTGAATTATCATTATTTTCAGATGACCGGGCACTGTACCTGGAAGACACAAAAAACTCCACCAAGGAGCTATTAGAATTAATACACAGGGCTGGGCAGATGGCTCAGTAGAATAAGTGCTTCCCTGGCAAGCACAAGGGCCTGAGTTCAATCCCCGGTTCTGAAAAAAAAAAAAAAAAAGAATCAATACACAAATTCAGTAGCATAGTAAGGCACATAGTCAATACCCAAAAGCCAACAGCATTCCTCTACACAGATAAAAGACACACTGAGAGGGAAATTAGAGAATCAAAACCTTTTACAATAGCACTGCAGAAAATGGAACACTTAGGAATTAATGTAACAGAGAACTCAAAGATCTAGTCAATGACAATTAGAGTACTCTGAAAAAAAGAGATCATGGAGGATTTCAGAAAATGCAATCTTCCCTGCTTTTTGATAGAAATAACCTATGTTGTGAAGATGATCATACCCCCGCAGTTGTTATACAGATTTAATGCTATCCCTATCAAAATACCACCTCATAGTCAGAGAAATCGTTCCTAAAATTTTTTGGAACCAGAAAAAACTAGAATAGCAAAGGCAGTCCTGGGCAACAAAGGCAAGGCAGGAGGCATTAATATTCCTGATTTGAAATTATACTACAAAGCTACTGTGATAAAATCAGCATAGTATTGGCAACAAAATAGACCTGAGAATCAATGGAATAGGTTAGAATATGCAGATAGAACTACAAACAAATTCATCCACCTTATCTTCCGCAAAGGGGCCAAACACGCTTACTGGAAGAAAAATAGCCTCTTTAACAAATGGTGCTGGAAAAATTGGCTCTCTACATGCTGAAAACTAAAACTTGATCCAGGTCTATCACTATGAAATTAACTAAAGTCAAAATGGATTAAAGACCTAAACATTAAAACAGAAACACTAAATCTCCTGGAAGAGAAAGCAGGTGGATATCTGGAAGACACAGGGGTAGGCAAACAGTTCAACAAAAACCAAACTGCACAGGAAATATTTGAAAGAATTAACAACTGAGGCCTCCTCTTATTGAAGTTTTTGCACATCAGAAGAAATTACCAACAGAGTAAGAAGACAACACAGAAATTTGGAAGAAAAAAAAAAACTTGACTAAGCACCACACAACACTCTACTCTCTAGAATTTATAAGGAATTAAAAGGCATTGGCGCCCCCAAATTTAAAGCCCCAATCCAGAAATGAGCATCTGAGATGAGCACACACTTCTCAGAGGAAGAAGTACAAGTCCCAAGTAAATACATGAAAAAATGCTCCACATCACTAGCCATTTGGGAAATGCAAATTAAACAACACTGAGATACCACCTCCCTGCAGAAAGAATGGCTATCACAGGGAAATCAACAATAACTGTTGGAGAGCATGTGGGGAAAAGGAACCCTTCTCCAGTGCTGGTGGGAATGTAGACTGGTGCAAACATTAAAGAAATCAGTGTGGAGATGCCTCAAAAAACTAGGAAAGGAAATCCTGTTCAATCCAGCTGTTCCCCTACTGGGAATTTCCCCAAAAGAATGGAAAATACCATATCATAGTGAGGTGTGTGTGCCTGTGTTTATAGCAGCACAATTTGTGATAGTCAAATCTTGGAAACAACCAAGATGCCTCTTACCTGAGGAATGGATGAAAAAGATGTGGCATTTTCATGCAGTTGAGGATTACTCAGCTATAAAGAAAAATAAACTCAAAGCCTTCATATAAAAATGGATGTCACTTGAAGATACACTCATAAGTGAAATAAACCAGACCCACATGTGTGAATATCATATTGTGTCTCTAATGTAAGAACTCAAAAGAAGAAATAAAAATTGACAGGTAAACACAGTTAAATGGAAAGTAAGAACTTAAGGATTAAACAACAAAGATAGAACAAGGAGAAAAGTTAGGAAACATGGCAGGGGCAAAACCCTACATTTATGTAAACAAGATGATTAAGGCAATGGTCCTGAGACTCTCCATCAGGCTCTTGAAAATAGCAGTTACTATGGCCTCTTGAGAGGTTGGTTTGTTACTATGGTTCATTATTACATCCTCTCTCGTACATACATAAGATATACAAGATAGTATTCTGGAAGAAGGCTTATTCCCACTATTGGATATTATCATTTGTTTTAAATAAAATTTCATTCTCATACAACTAGCAATCAAAGGGCCAAAGCATACAGTTGGGCAAATTAAAGCCATATAGATTTAAGCTAAAGTAAGTAAATCACCAATAGCAATCTGGGCTTACACTGTTTTCCAGTCATTTTAAATTGCATCTCCGAATGTTTTAGAGTTATAAAATATTTCTTAGTTTTAATTATAAAATTTTTCATAAGATTAAAACATATCAGCATAAGTGGTAGTGAGGTCTCACTGTCCCCCTCTCTGTCTCATTAGAAAGAAATAGCTAACATGTTGGAAGAACACTGAAGCTACTTACCACGCATGCACGCACATGCACAAATTGAAAGCTACAAGCAAATTTAAATTATGAAATTATTCAACTACTTGATGAACAAGTTTAATTTCTCTAGTTACATAAGTCTGGTACTACAATTATATTACTCACATGTGCCTGTTTCTACTGATCTGTTTGACATGGAGAAGTTATGGATAACAACCATGTGCCCATTCTTAAGTACCCAGTAGACAGTGGACTGTGGCTGCTATAGCACCGTTCTCTGTTGAGCAACTGAGAGAGGACATAACAATGAACCATAATAATGAACCAACCCCTCAAGAGGCCATGGGAATGTTTTAGAGATATAAAATATTTCTTAGTTTTAATTATAAAATTTTTCATAGGATTAAAACATATCAGCATAAGTGGTAGTGAGGTCTCACTGTCTCCCTGTCTCATTAGGAAGAAATAGCTAACATATTGGAAAAAAACACTGAAGCTACTTAATCTCATCAGAGGTTTTAGAAGGTAATTTGCTTTTTTTTAAATTAAAATACATCTTCCTTCTGGCGTAGGAAAGTATATCCCTACAGATTTGATATATCTGAAGAGAAAATTCTTTCTAAACCTAAGATTGGGATGATATCTAGAGTTGTTTAAGAAAATGTCTTTTTATTTTAAGTCATCACCCACAGATAAAGCATGAGGCTATGCATTAGTTTTCACCTTGAGTAATCCAGCCTTGTATGTTAGTTACCATTTCCTTTATATAACTGTTTGAAAGTACTATTGTGCTTCACATATTGATTAGTTTTACTAACAACAGGTTTTATTTCATTAGCATTTTATTAGACTTGAATATGTAAAAGTGGATTGAAACAAGATCAAATATACAGATGACATATTTGGAACCTTTGTGTAGTACATAGTTTAATATCTCTTATTATCTGTAAGATGCAACGATGATACAGATTTTATCATATGTCCAAATTAGGGCTAAATATGCAAAACATTTCCACTAGTTTCTTCTCCCTAAAATTAAAATGAAACCAAATGCAATCAAGAAAACCCTTTGTTTTCATGTTATAGTCATGCAGAATTAGATAATAGCAACTTCTAGTCATTGAAAAAAGGATTTTACTTCCTTTTTTACCAGATGAGTAGCTGGGTATGGAATTTTGTTATCTAAGTTGAAATTTAAGCTAATTTAGTATCAGTTAATCAAAATGCTTCTTTAACATATCAAAGTCGTGTTGTGTAAAAACTCTCTTAAGTCTAAATTTATATATTACTGAACCTTGTCAAAGTACCAAAAAATTAATACGTGCTTCTGTAAAGCATTAATTCACTCTTAAATGTATATTATTTTTAAAAAAATAGTAAATACCTCAAGAGTGACATGAATACTTTCCTTTTATGTTTTGTAATTCTAACTTACAATTTGAGTCTTTGTTTTCTTGATTGTAAGAGTTAAACAATAAAAAATATAACTATAAAAAAAAAAGAAAATAGCAGTTACTAGGTAGAGTCCTCACCCTGACTAACTGTATATGCTGATGTCAGTGAATTAAGCAACTACACTGAGAATAGCAACGTGTAATACTAAAACCGTGCTTGAAATGCCTATCATTTTGGTCTTCTAAATACATCCTGCATCTAGGACCGGCCAAATGGCTCAGTGGATTAAAGCCCTTGCGAGCAGGCACAGGGGCAGGGGATTCAGTCCACCAGCCTGCTGTGGCAGCTCTGCCCCAGGGCACCTTGAGATGGCGATTGAGACTGAGTGTGGTGGCACCTCTAACAACTCCTCTTGGGAGGCTATGAATGGGCAAATCACCATGATTCCGATCCAGTAGTGAGACCCTGAACACCTTGAAGACCCCTCCCTAAAATACAAAATAATAAGCAAACGTATTCTGCCTCTAATGTCATACTGACTATGCTCTCTTTGAAGTAAATGTTTTTTAAAAAGGTAATAAAAGAAAACAAGAGACAAGAAAAATTGTCAGAGGATTGTCCTGCTACAATGTTGTATATGGTTTGACTTCTAAATTTCTGTGTAAAACTGTGTAATTGTTTTTCTCACATTCTGTAGGGATTTAACATTTAGAATATCTACAGTTGTTGGAAAATAGCAGTTCCATGTTGTGTCTCAGGTGTTTGATATGCAAACAGACAGAGATGTTAAGCCCAGCTGCCTCCGTTACAGGGTAACATCATTAAGCTTCTCTTCTGAATGTTTAACAACTAAAGTTTGCAGACCAAAAATTAGAGAAATAGAGAGCTACAAAGATAGACAATACTCTGGCCCTAGCCTTCCAAGGTCAGTGAGGACTCAGGACGTAAGAGAACTTATGCTGTGACGTCCTGTAACTCAGTTGTGTCCCAAATTTTCTGATCAAGGAGATTGTGGGACCACAGAGGAAAGTGATGAATGAGGTATAGTGTGCCTAAGGAGAGTCACCTAGAAAGAAAAAATTCTCTCAGGCTTTCACGGAGAGCAAATTGGTCAAGAAATGGCCATGACTCCTCCAGAAGGCTGACACTGAAAAAAGATCTACAAGGTGCTATACATGGTCCCAGCGTAAATCCTGAGGGGATTTGTCTGACCTTGTCAGATATAAAAGTTACATTTTTAGTTATATAGGCCTTGGTTTAACTTGGTCTTAATCATCCAGCAGAAAATCATGATCGTAAGGTATAAAAAGTAAAGCTACATTAATATGTTGAGCTGTAAAAGGCTCAAATCAATAACTTCTGACAATTGCCAGCTCTGCTGATAACCTTCTACTAATATCGACTATTGCACTATATTGGGTTATTTTGCTGAGTTCAAGTACCTACAATATATGAAGTGGCATCAATTATGAAAAGGCCCTTTAAAGACTCCTCCAAATACAGCTGCTCAAACAGCAATGGAACACCCATCAGTGACACAACAAGTAGAAGAAGGGGGATATAAATGAAGGACCATTTTCTGATTAAAAATATATATATTTACATATCCAAAATAGGACAGATGTATAGGTACTTTCTCTTAGTTCAGTAAGAAGTTTTGTATTAATAGTGTTTAGACAAGGTATCATGTCTGCATCTTGTCTTCTGAATAACCACTATGAAGACAATATGCAGTGTATTAAGTATTGTAACCATCTATTAACCTGTTTTGAAATTGTTTCAATGCTATTTCATTTTCTCATTAAAATGGATAAAAAATTTTAAAAAATGAAAACACCATGTGTGTGTGTGTGTGTGTGCGTGTGTGTGTGTGTGCGTGTGTGTGTGTGACTAGAGACTGAACCCAGGCCCTTCATACTGAGTGTGTGTGTGTGTGTGTGTGTGTGTGTGTGTGTGACTAGAGACTGAACCCAGGCCCTTCATACTGAGTGAGATCCTGAGCCCTGTCAGTATTTTTTATTCTCTCTCTCTGTTATGTTTACGTGTTCGTTTCAACATTTTGAGATGGGGTCTTGCTAAGTCAATAAGTTTCCTAGGGTGGGCTACAACTTGAGGTCCTCCTGCCTCAGCCTCCAGGGTGCTGGGATGACAGGGGAGCACCACAAGCCCTGGCTGAAAGCAGGATCTTAGAGGCCTTGCGCACTCATGCCCACCGTGGGACTGCTCACAACCGCCGGAGGCAGGAGCAGCTGGTGCTCACAGAAGATGAGTGGGGAGGCAGTTAGGGGCGCACCTGCACTGGGGTGCTGTTCAGCTGCACAAGGTGATCTTCTCCAGCACCGAGCGTGCATAGACGTGGAGAGCCTGTGATGTCTGCAACAAGCTGGTCACAGGAAGCAGAGACTGCAGGGCCCCACTCAGGCGCTGTCTGACAAGCAGACTCTCAGCACGTGGACACAGGAAGTTGGCGGATGGGGAAAGGAGCAGCTTGGGTACAGTTTCAATTTTTCAAGAAGAAAAATCCCTAGAGTGCTCTTGTTCAATAAGTCATTCTGTTGCACTACTGCATGGTAAACTTAAAATGGCTTAAATGGTAAGGTTTATGGTTGCGGGTTTTGCTGTAACTTTTAAAAAAGCAAAGGAACAACACCAGGAAGACCTGGCAGTGGTGATCACAGTGGCACCGTGGAGCGGGCACGGGGCTCGAAGAGCACTTAGCAGCTTGGCACGGCCTGCCAAGCAGCCCCCTCTCAGCCCTGCATGCCCCTCCTCCTGCCAGCCACCAGCGAAGTGGCTGTGGTGGGTGAACTAATGGCAAATCAAACCCCAGCGGTGCCGGGTGGCTGTGTGTGGAGGGACCGAGTGCTGCTGCCAGTGCAGAGAAGGGGGCTGGCGGGAGAGGGCGGTCTGCTGCTTCTCCTACGGAGCTCTCACACTGGCTTTCCCGATATGAAACCAGAGGAGCCCGGGTCCTCGCTGTCACTGGGGACAGCTGCGGCTGTGGTCAGGGCACTCTGGCCCTTACTCTGAGCATCCCTTCCTGACTCCAGTGCAGATCCCTCCGCTGCTGGCACAGGTCCTTCATCCTGCCAGTGCAGACTCTAGCTTCCCCCACTGGCCATGAGGCCTTCCCAGTGCAGATCCTTGGTGCCGACTCCCAGGAGTCGATTCGTGGGGCTCCAGGCTTCAGCTGGACACTGCCATGGAATTCAACTCCCCATGGAATTCTTGTCTCCAGAGCATGCGCAGATTGGATGAATATTATAGAATAATCCAAAAATGACATGTCCTGTATTAAATCTGCTCCATGGCAAGCCTGAATGCAGCAATGGTCTAGCGGTATGTGTGTCCTGTGCACATCTTTCTCAAAGAAATAACAAATAATCATGAAAAGAATGGCCTTTAGGAACTAGAACCAAAGCTAAGACATGAGGGGGAGATACAACACGGGGCAGGGAGGAGACGGGCTGCAGTGCCACCATTTAAAGTTGTAGCCTTAAGTACTGTTAAACTCTGATAAATTTGGCCTGAACTGACCTCTATGCTTAAAGGATAGGATTTGGCCCACAGCAGCCCCTGTTCAGGGTGAAGTGTGCTCTAGCTGGATATGTAAATAAATTATAACGAAACCAAAGAGTATACAAGTAGAGCTAGACACCCGAGTCTCAGCCAGCCACGGGCTGTCGACTACTCAGACTACTTCCAAACATGAAAAATGTGGCTTCAGCCAACCCAGTTGTTTGCAGATATCTCTTGCTCTGCTCAGGCCTGTGACAGCCTGCAGGTGGGATGGGCTGGCCCCACCCATCTCCCATCTGCCCTGCTGATGGATTCTAGAAGCTTTTGGGTCCTAAGCAAACTGTTAAATTGAACTGGTCTTGGTTTTCCTTCCAACAATCTAAGTACAAAAGACGATGCACTCATGACACTTCCTGCCGACAAGAGTAAACACAGACCCTCATGTCAGGGGAATTTGAGCTACCAGAAGCAGTGATCCAGAGATTATAGCATTTAATTTTACATGCACAGTGTCATAACTTTTAGGAATGCAGAATGCCATGGCAATCTTTTTATTCAACACATTAGTAGTAATTTCATCTATTTTTAGAGTGCCTAAAGTTTCAGTGTTGTACTTAGTCCCCCAGATGTCATTTTTCCCATAAAATATATATGGTCATGTTACAGTTCAGATCTCAAGTGCCTCTCAAAAGTCTTGTGTGTGCAGTGCTGGGGCATTTGGAAGGTGGGGAGAGCCCAGGCTGAGCGTGGCTGACTGCTCTGCGGGGGCGGCCGGAAGAAGCCATCACCAGGGAGGATGAGTTCTTATGCTACCTGCTGCCAAGTACATACACCTTTGCATCCAAGCAACTGGGGCCCAACCAACCGCAGCGCTTGGGCTCTGGTTGCCCAGGGTTGTGTGCCTCTCCTCTTACTCACCCTTCAACCTGATGTCACCTTCTTGGAGCCGAGCAACTGTGGACCGAATGCAGGGAAGCTGTAGAGCCCAGTGAAGTCCCTTGGGTGGTGAGTGCTGGGCCGTCCATCCAGCAGCAGGAAAGCTGTCTAAACACAGATCTTCAGACTTGGACTTACCTACCAAAGTATTTTCAGAGACATAGCGCTTGTACATGGAGAAAGAATGTCATCCCATTTTGTGGTGACAGGAACATTGGAATGCCACACTCGGCCACATGCACACTGAAACAGTCAGTGTAATTTATGCTGAGAAAGATGTACACTAAATTAAAGAAGGAGTTTTAAAACTTGGATAAGACCTTTAGTATTATAAAGGGATAGTTGCATGTTACATAGAAGATCTGCCCACCAGCACGACACTCTCCACAGCCCGCTAGCTCACAAGCTCACAGATTCTGGGGCCTCGTTCTGTAACTGCCCCTTGACAGTATGTGAAATTATGTAAATTACACCCCACTGGCCTTGGACTTTATTCCAGGCACTGCCGTGAAAGCCCGCAGGAAGTCTTAGGAGATCGGGATTTTGAATCTCAGCTGCATTGCAGCCGAACTGGAGCTCAGCTGAGTACAAGTGGAGCCTACTCTGCGGGCAGCCCCCGGCTTCTCACGGGATAACTTCGGAGTCGGGTGGAGCAGCTGTGTTTGCACAGCAAGTGGCTCCTTCTGTGTGAGAGTCAGGGCCCTCTAATGCCTGTTCCCCCATACAGCGAAACATAGAACTCTGGCTAAAATGTCACTTTGGTAAGTGAAGTAATTCATTCCCTGGAGGATTGGGGCTATGCCAGAAAGCCCACCTCCCCCCCACTGTCCCTAGGCTGCAGCCATGGCCTGAAATTCACTCAACCTCTCCGGGATTACAACTCAACTGAATCCAGAATCAGTGCATCTCGCACAACAGAAATCTGCTATGCGAACAGAAGAGAGGAGAGAGAACCCCTCCACGTTTTGGGTAAAGCCCCATCTGCGGATCTTGCAATCACGCTTTCTTAAGATGGGGGTCTGTTCAGAGGCAGTTGCGGCCACCGTTCATTTCATCCCTCTTGACGCAGCATGAGGCCAGGCCCCTCAGTGGGGTGCCAGAGATCTGCAATCAGCGCCTCCTTCATCAAGCAGAGGCGCCACCCCGTCCCCCTAGGGCTGTGCACCCGTGGGCACACTCACTGAATCTCACCCTCTCAGTCAAGGTCGCCACTTTGATTAGTGACTCAGGTAACAGGAATGCCAGGGCAGAGGCAGGGTGCGGTGAGATGGCACAGAGCTGCTGCAGACGGGAGCACTCTGCCCGCTGAGGGCCAACGGCAAGGGACCCGCCAACGGACGCACTGGTGGCCCACTATCGCCTTGGGGAGACAGACCCCAGCAGCTGTTCAGTAGAGAAAAGCCACACAGTGACACACTCTCTGCTTCCCTTCTCCAGAGAATGCCCAGAACCGCAACTAAGTGAAGTTACAGCATTAAAGGCAGGCGTGCGAACACCTGGTTTTCCCTTTCTCCAGCCACTCCCCTTTTTAGGTAGTCATCTATATTGCCAGTGTTCTAGGAACAAAAGAGCTAATTTTCTGACAAAATTGTCTCAATCGCAATACAATTTCTAGCAAACGGACACGCCTCAGCTACTAGGCTTAGTACATTGAAAGGACACAGATTAATGCCTACTCTCAAAGGGAAGCAGGATTCAGCCAGCGTGTAGCTGAGTGCTAGGCATAGATTTCATTCCCAGAAGTCTTCTTGGGCTTTTTAATAAAGATGGAAATTCGTATTGACCTTTGCCATTCTCACCTGTTAAATGTTGTGGTCCCCACCTGACTCTGAATTGAGCTGAGCGATTTAACTCACTTTAACTGACTTGAACACTGTGCTCAGATGTCTCCATCAGAACGTTAAGCAAGATGAGCTAGAGTTAGAAGCTAAGACAGGGCAGGACGGGGGCCAAGAAGGGAGCAATGAAGAGTGCCGGTGGACAGTAAGGGGCAGAGCAGGAAGGACGAGGGTGAGGAGTCTGGAGAGGACACTTCATCTGCTCAAAGCAGAAAGGCGCCATTCAGATCCATGAGGGCTTAGACACAAACGTCCAGAAGCCTCGTGTGTTCAGAGGTGGCACTTCGGAAGGTGACCAGGCCGGGCTCCTGGGGGCTGAAGGCTGTGTGGTCGGTGGGCCTTTTTAATCCTCTGGTTAGTCCAGAGCTGTGTGTGCTGTGAGGAGGCAGACTGGTCAGAAGAGGCGGTGCCTGGGCCTGGAAGGTGTTTACTTGGTCCCTGGTCCTCTTCTCCTCACTTCCTGTGGCCATGGTATGGGGGCCCACACCTAGATATTGCCCCAAAGCCTCTACACTCAGAGGCAGGCTTGCAGGAGTGCATGGCCATGGGGGCTATTGGCTGGCGCTGTGAGAGCTGGGTCTGTCAATGGAGCTGGGCCTCTGGGGCCCAGCCTGTCCCCGGCTCCTCGCTTCACTCTGCTACCTGCCTGCCATGGTGTGTACCTTTCTTCTGCCAGATCCTCCTGCCTTGTCGCTCTGCTGGAAGCCAGCCAGCCATGGACAGGAACAGGAGTGCAACAAACTTCCCCTCTTTTAAGCACCTGACAGGAGCTGTTCTGTGTCAGGGACAGGAAAACGACTAAGATGCCTGGGCAGAGCAGCTGCCCTCCAGCAGGCCTGCCACGCGCTTGTGCCTTGAGACCTGCAGACAGGGGCTGAGACCGAGTCACAGGAGCCCCTCCTCTTCAGGTGTGGGCACAGGCATTTTGTCACAACAGGGGAAGATGACTCAGACACCAGCCTCTGTCTCAAAAGTCAAGAAGAATCCCAAGGAGGCGACAGCAGAGCATGAGTCTGAGATCAGGGCCTCTGCAGCGTGGGTTCTCAGAGACAGCACAGGCTCACCCCCACAGCAGCTCTGGAGGCAAGGCCAAAGAGGAAAGGCACAGACTCCCGCATGTCCCCAGATCTGTGCACCAAATGGCACAGTCCACAGGGAAAGGGGATCCGCAGGAGGAAATAACTAAAACGTATGTCTAATAAGGGCTAAAACATATGAAGAACGCCTACAACTCAACAAATAAAAATTAGCTTGAGTAAAAAATGGGCAAAAAATTGAAGACAGTTTTGCAAAGGTGATAAGCCAATGGCCAAGTATTTGAGACATTCATGGTCCCCAGTAATTGCAGAAATGCAAACAAAGCCACAGTGAGGTTGCACCCACTGCACGCCAGCATGCCTGCCATCCAGGAAAGTGAAGCAGAACAATGAGTGCTGGCCGCAGTGCAGAGAAAGGGCAAGGCTTGCAAGCAGTTCGCGAGAAGGTGAGATGCTGAGCCAGCTGTGGACAGCGTGGGGCCGCTCCCCAAACTGTGAAAACCAGGGTGATCATTGTCCAACTTCTTTCTTTTTTTTTTTTTTTTTTTTGGCAGAACCAGGGATTGAACTCAGGCCCTTGCGCTTTCCAAGGAAGCACTGAGCCATTTCCCCGGCCTCTCGATGTCCAACTTTCTCAGTCTGTTGTTTATAAGAGGTGATCAAAATGTATGGGGAATGTTTATGTTTTAAAATTCAGTGCACACTTAGTACAAAAGACACATTGTTTCTCATCCTTCTCCAAATGTAGCCCTTGCTCGGTGCAGTTATCCCATCGTTCCTGCCCCCTCTGCGGCAGCTCGGGAAATGCTTTTTTATGAGCTTCTTTAGGAGGTGGGACCAGAAATGTAGAGACGCAGCTACTGAGTGCCACCCACCAAGCCAGCCAGCTCCTGAAGACACACAGTGTGTCCTCTTCCGCCTCACTTGCTGGAGCTGGCATTACATGAATTCTGGCCTGCTGGGGACCAGGCCATGCAAGGCTGAACAGCCGACCACAGGGCTCTCTGGATGTACTGGAAAAGGCCATATTCACAGAGCAATGAACTGAAGCCACAGAGACCTGACACTTCCCCTAGCGGTCGGGCTTTACTCCCTAACGAGTGCCTTTGTGCTGACTTCTCAGAGTCTTGTTCAGCCTCCCATCTTTGCCTCAGTTACTCCATTCCTTTCCTCCACGTCCCCTGACTGCGTTTGTGTCCATAAAGGGGGCAATCCTGAGAAGCCTTTGTCTCCTCTCCAGGAGAACAGTGACCGTCCTCAACTCCCGGACCACACTACTGGTCTTTCGGTCTTCAACGCACACTCGGTTCAGAAGACTGAACTGGGTCTGGCTCCCAGGGATGCTCTTCCCAGCCCCACCAACCACGAAAGCGAGAGGCTCTGGGTCCGCTTTGGGCCTCCAGGCCTCCAGGACAGCAACTGGGGACGCTCGTGAAGAGGACCCGCAAGCTGCTGCAGAAAGCAGGCGGCGATCGGATCGGTGTGCGTACCTGAAGCGCGGGAGCGTCCCGAGAGGCGCTCACAGCTCTGCATCGCTTGCCCTTGGCTACAGCAGAACGGCTGAGAGGCAGGGGCAGCCTGAATGTCAGCGGCAGAGGGGCGGAGGGGACGCGCGTTCGCGCTGATGCAGGCGCGCGCCGCACGGCAGCCAGCGTTCAGGGCCGTCAGGTCTCCCGCGTGGGCACCACTTCTAATGCCGTATCAATTGCTACTATGCTCTCTCTTCAAAATAAATTAAAAAAAGAAAAACAAAAGGGGCACAAACAAAACATTAAGTGTTCTTACGTATAATTATAATCTGCTAATCTGCGCAACAGCTTTGACAATAAAAGTAGATGCTGTATCAACCATTGTTAATCAGCTGTTCCTGTTCTGAAAATCTGTAACATATGCATTGTGTGTTACCCTATTTCTCTCTCTGTGACTTTTGTTCTTGCTTTTGTCTTTTACATTTCAAAGTGAAATAATAAAATTGGATTTAATTAAAAAAAAGAAAACTATGCTTAGCGGCAGGGGCTGTTGGCCCCTGTGGGACCCCATGTGTGTGAAGCAGTGGGCTCAGGCCCCTAG
>PVKA01040321.1:0-18964 GCA_004027165.1 Ctenomys sociabilis | reverse complement strand
AAAAAAAAAAAAAAAAAAGGAAAAAAGAAGAATGGCCTGGGAATTTGATCTACTAGCAACCCGAGGTCAGAGGATCTGTCAACCCATCTGGGGTAGCACTGGGCTGAGAACACGCTGTGGAAACTGCAGCTGTTAACAGCATCTCTTAATCCCCAGTTCTTTACTCTGCAAACCAGAAGAAGCCTGCAGCACACTACGAATGAAAGGACAGTCCATGTCTTCCAAACAACCCCATCTGAAATGCTCCCATGAGGCCCTTTCCCGTCTGCTCCTTTGGCATTTAGAATGAACAGCGGAAGATACTTCCTCGGAGTCAGCTCCCAAGGGCTCCACAGAAACACGTGGGCTGAAGGCCTAGGAAGACCACACCAATTCCAGGACTCAGCGTGTGGGAGAAGCCCCACATCAGCAACCCGGGAGGAATGTGGAATGGAAGTCTAGGCGTGGTGTTCATAGGTCCCTAAACTGTAAACTCAGTTCTGTTGCCAGAAGAAATAGCACATTTTAGCCAGATAATTGAGCTTTTGCCTTCGAACTTCAGTCTCTTCCTAGTATGTCTTCTTGTCCCCAGCCCTAGGGATAAAGGACAAAGGGGAAAAAAAGACACCAGACCTCTGCCAGGATTTAGCCTCCCAACCTTGTGGAAAAGTTCAAGCTACTAAGGTCTCCTGGGAGGCATTTTACAGAGACAGCTAGATCCCTGAAGCCTCCCAGTCCCCAGCCTTAGGAGGAAGCTGGGGAGTTAAAGCACCCTTACAATTTCTGCAGCTCTAATAACCGACGGCGCCGCTCACTCTGTTCCAAGGAGCTGTACTTGGACTTGTACTGGGACAGGCGGGGGTGAGGGGTGGCCGTACTGTTCAGATCTTGGGACACAGAAAAGCTACTGGCTAGGGCTTGACTCAGCTCCTCCATCTTTCCTGCAATGCAAAACATAGGAAAATGGTTCATTTATTCTTACAGGCAGTTATGATGTAACATGATGGTCATCTTCCCAGAAACCCCATTACTGTCTCCAAGAGAAAAAAAGGAAGTGAAAGGGTAAATGAGTTACATATTAGCAATGCCATATTACTTTGTAACAATACTTCAGTAATGGTTAATTTGATAGCTCTGAGTCTACAAACTTATGTATCAGTCATCAATCACTAAATAAATTGATGAATTTTCTTGTTTCCTATCTCCATGAGCCCTGTCATTTGTTTTTTAAGGATAGGCTGTTTTTTTGTTTGTTTGTTTTTGTGGGACCAGGGATTGAACTCAGGACCCTGCACTTGCCAGGCAAGTGCTTATTCTACTGAGCTATCTCCCTGGCCCTAAGGACAGGTTTATTTTGGCTCACACCTCAATCATCTTTTATTATCATTGATGCCACACCAATTCCAGGACTCAGCGTGTGGGAGAAGCCCCACATCAGCAACCCGGGAGGAATGTGGAATGGAAGTCTAGGCATGGTGTTCATAGGTCCCTAAACTGTAAACTCACTTACATGATCAAGTATCTCATTTTTTAAAATAGTTCTAACTAGCCATCACTAAGTACCAAAGTTTTTGCTAAGAGTAATCTCGGTACTCAGAAGACTGAGGCAGGAAATTGCCCCCAGGACTGAGGCTAGCTGGGGCTACACAGTGACTTCAAGACCAGCCTGGACTGTATAGTGATACTGTCTCAAAGAACCACACCCACATGCAAAAGTAATAAAACTCATGCAAATTGTATGCAACTGGTTGTTAAATTCTGTAATAAATGCCAATTCATATTAAGAAAATTTAGCTACATATTGGCTTAAGAATAGGCATGTCGCCGGGCGTGGTGGCACAGGCCTGTAATCCCAGCACTTGGGAAGCTGAGGCAGGAGGATTGTTGTGAGTTCAAGACCAACCTGAGCTACAAAGTGAGCTTCAGGCCAACCTGAACTGCATAGTGAAACCTTGTCTCAAAAAGACAAAAAAAAAAAAAAGAATAGGCATGTGAATCAATGGAACAGGATAAAAGATGGAGAAACAACCCCAGGCACATTTAGCCATCTGATCTTTGACAAAAAGGTCAAAAAACACATGCTAGAAGAAAGATAACCTCTTTGATGTTATTTCTTATGGTTAATCAGAACCCCAGTTGCATATAGCATTAAGTAACAACAAATAGAATCATATCAAATTAAAAGGCTTCTGAACAGCAAGGAAAACAACTACCAGAGTGAGGAGATAACCTACAGAATGAGAAAAAAAGATTTGCCAGCTATTCCTCAGACAGAAGACTAATATCTAGAATATGGTGGCCAGGGAGATGGCTCAGTGGAATAAGCACTTCCCTGGCAAGCACAAGGGCTTGAGTTCAATCCCCAGTTCTGCCAAAAGAAAAATAAAGAATATATATAAAAAAAACCTCAAAATAATTGGACTTCCCAAAATAAAAGATGTGAGCTGGGTATAGTGGTAGATGACTGTAATTACAGCACTCAGGAGGGTGAGGCAGGAGGATGGCTGTGAGTTCAAGGCCAGGCTGGGCTATATAGTGAGTTTAAGGCCAGCCTGAACATAGAGAGACCTTGTCTCAAAAGGAAAAAAAAAAAAAAAAAAAAAAAAAAAAAAAAAAAAAAAAAAAAAAAAAAAAAAAAAAAAAAAAAAAAAAAAAAAAAAAAAAAAAAAAAAAAAAAAAGTAAAATAAAATAAAACACTCAATCAAAAAAAAAAAATGGACAACTGTGGGCCAAGGATGTGGCTTAGAGGCAGCAAGCCTGCTTAGTATGTGCAAGGTCTTGAGTTTGAACCCCAGCACCACCAAAAGCAAAACCAAAAGAAAAGAAGAAAGTAAGGGTGAGGGTAAGAAGAAGAGAAGAGAGGAGAAAAGGAGAAGAAGAAGAAAATAGGGCACTGAAACAAAGAGACACTTCTCAGAAGTACAAATGGTCAATAAATACATGAAAAAAATGTTGTACATCTCTGCCCATCACAGAAATGCATATTAAAACAACACTGAGATCCCATTGTACTTCAGAATGAACATCATCAAGAAATCAAATAACAGGGCCAGGGATATAGCTCAGTGACACAGTGCCTGCCTGGCAAGCACAAGATCCTGAGTTTGATTCCTGGCACCAGAGAGAGAGAGAGAAAGAGAGAGAAATTAGTATGAACATTTCTTGAAAAACTAAAAATAGAAATGTTATTTGACCCACTATTTACCTTGTAGGCATCTTCCTGAAAGAGTTAAAAATATATTACAGTGATACATGCAAACCCATGTTTATACCAGCACAAATCATAATAGCTAAAGCTTGAAAGTGGTCCATATGTCTATTAACAGATTAGTTTTATGCACAATGGAGCATTATTCTGCTATAAGGGGGGAATTTGAGTCTTTTATATGAAAATGGATGCATCTGGAGACTATAATGTTAAGTGCAATCAGATGTGAAAGCTTAGTACATGGTTTCTGTCATATCACAAATCCAAATAAAGAGTAAAACAAAAGACTAGAAAACAGTGACATAGATCTTTTGCAAATGCTAAGAGGGCTGAAATGAGAGGAGGTGAAGGATTGGGAAGGGGACATCAAAATAAAATGTGTCACATGCATATACCCACACACCAAGTGCCAAACTCGACAGTTATTGTCTCACTGTCCAGCAGTAATTTGAATCAGAGGGCAGGTTCCAGGGCTGCCTTGTAAGGCTCACTTGGAGAAGAGCTGTGTGAAAGACTGTCTAATGGGGAAAACTAGGGCTCCAGATGCAGGAAGACTTAAGGAAGTAGATGCGTTCTGGAGACAGACCACCCAGAGGCCCCAAATGGGAGTGGAGGGGTGAAGTCACAGTTCAGCATGTGTGTGTGAAGGCACGAGGTGGCACAGGCACTCTCTCTGGGTTGAAGACATGCTTTGGACTGGAAGAAACAGACACTCAGAAGTCCCACAGCTGGGCTATATCAACCCTCCCTTCTAACCTAAAATCTGTGGCAGGGCCAGGTCCCAGGGCTCTGGCACCAGAATTAACAGGCTCATCCCAGAGTCTCCATTGTTTAAATACAATTTCAAAGACCTCCACTCAGCCAATGACTTTCATTACACACTGAAAGTCAGGTGTTTTTCTTAATTTGAAAATTATACTTTTTTTAATTTGAAAACTGTGGTTAAAAAAATAAAAAATAAACAGGTATGGACAGGGGAGTTAGCTCAGCAGTCTAAGCATCTCCCTAGCAAGCTCAAGAACCTGTGTTCAATCCCCAATATCACATGCCATGCTGGCTGGCCCTCCCCTGGATGTGGTGGTGCACACTGTAATCCCAGCACTGGGGAGGCTGAGGCAGGAGGATCACTACAAGTCTCAACTGTGTAGGAGACCTCGTACCAAATACATAAATAAAAAAAAATTCAATTAAAAAAAAAAAAGATATGAAAAACAGAGAAAAACAAAAAGAAGGTCTTCCTTCTTTCCACAGTTCCCTACCTTGATTTTTTCTTAATGGAGTAGCTATGTCTCGTCCCGTTTCTCCCTTTTTACAAGTAAGTGTCTTTCACTGGAAAAAAAAAAAAAAAATGTGATTAAAGAGGCTGGGAATATAATTGTCCTATAGCACTTGCCTAAAATGGAGCCCCGAGTTTGATCTTGAGGATCACAGAACCAAAAAAAATCAAATACATATGAATATAGTTTTGGTGTTTTTCCAGTTCTGGTATTTGAACCAAGGAGTATCCTACCACTGAGACAGGCTCTCATGTAGCCCCAGATGGCCTGGAACTCAATCCTTCTGTATCAGCTTCCTGAGTTTTGGGATTTCAGGTGTGGGTTCTGCCTTGTTTGTTTTCTTATTTTGAGAGCACCTTGCTAAAATTACCCAGGCTGGGCTTAAACTTGCAATCATCTGAGTCAACCCCTCAGTATAGTAGTTGGGAAAGCCTGGCCCACCTTACTCATTTCTAAGTGTATAAATCAGTAGTGCTCCATCCTGCTGTGCAACTGATCTCCAGAACACTTTTCACTTTGCAGAAGTTAATTTCCACACTCTTTAAACCTTAGACAAGATATAATGTCTGCATCTTGTACTCTGAATAACTGCCAGGAAGACAACATGCAATGCAATGTAATTATTGTAACTGTCTTACGAACTTGTTTTGAAACTGTTTCATTGCTTTTTTTTTTTTTATGGCGGAACTGGGGATTGAACTCCGACTCTTGTGCTTGTCAGAGAAATGCTTAATCTACTGAGCCACCTCCCCGGGCCCCTTCATTGCTATTTCTTTCTCAATAAAATTAATTTTTAAAAAACTTGAAGGGGTCTTTAGCTGGTAAGATCAACAAGTCATTAGTGTGAATTTGAAGTGTGCTTAAAATCTATAATGCAACCAGAAGTGGTCACTTGATGTACAATATTGAGGCCCCAAGAGGAATCCATAATGGGATGCTATCCAAACTACCTATAATAGCATTATGTTTTGTTCTACTTTGCTGTACTTTTTGTGCACATCTGAAAACTTCAATAACAAGGTTGAAACAAAAGCCTTCACAATGAGCTCTGTCCCCAACAGTCCATCTGTCCATTTATCTACGTAAAACAGAGTCTCACTAAGCAGTCCTGGCTTGTGTTCAGCTGTGTAACCCAGAATGACCGTCAACTCTTCAACTTGCAGTGATCATCCTGCCTCAGCCTCCAAGAGCTGAGATTTTTAACAGGCGTGCACTACAATAACGGGTTAATAAGTTTTACAAATTACCCCCAGTTCATCAACCTAAAGACAAAATCCAGGGTTTTTTTTTTTTGTGTGTGTAACCGGGGATTGAACTCAAGCCCTTGAGTTTGCCAGGGAAGCGCTTATTCTACTGAGCCATCTCCCCGGCCCCACTGCCGTCCTGGCGTGGAGGCGGCTCTTTCCTTAAGGCAGTTTCAGCTGGTTCCTGCTCTATCACCCCTAAGACACAACTGTCCCGCAGGGTTCGGACCTTAGCCAGGTACGGTCACCCACACTCACACCACCCTCCGAACCTAACGCCCCACCTGCCGAGCCCCCCCGTTGGGATCAGAAACCCATTCTACAGTCGTCTCTCCCCATCCTTGTCCTTTCCCAGCGACCAAGTTTTCTCGGCCTCGCTCCCCGGTTCCACGTGTTCTGCAGGGGCTCCAGTAAGGCTGCCGAGAAGACGAGGCCATAAAGGGGAGTCCTAGCCTGGATCTACCGCTCGAGGTGACACCCTAGGCGGCCAGGATGCCGAATCACAAGGAGTCATAACTCGAGTCCACGGAACAACCGAGGGTATAAGCGGGACCCACGTTCTAACTCAGGACTCACCCGGCAGAGACAACAGTTGCGCCAGCCGCCACCGCCTACAGTAATCGACCAATCAGCTGCCCGGTTTAAGAGCCGGCCCAATCAACTACGTAGGAGGGAGAGGCCCGCCCCCTTCGGCAAGGCTTGATCAGCAGTTTCCGGCTCCTCTAGCTGTAGTGCATGCCGGGAAGTGGGTCACCCCCCCCCCCCGCCTCCGCCCTCCAAGGGTGGGGCTTTTCTTTTCCCTTTCTGGAGAGACCAGCTTTGGAGTTGCCGCTGACAATTCAGTGGCACAGCTTGGCCAGGCCTAAGCCTCACTTTCAGGGCTTCTCTCACCAACAGGAGGAGCCAAGATCTCATGGCTGGTTGTTCTAGGCCCTCCATCTCCTGCGTCCCCTGCTTTCCTGTGCACTTACTTTCATAAGAGCAGTGCCCTTGGCTTCCGTCACCCATGCTACACCCCAAGTTTCAAACTATCAGACAAGTGGTCAGCACCAGCCCAAGGGTGGTGGGAGGTGAACCACAGGTTATAAAGCATTGTAGAGCTCAAGCTCAGCATCAGATTTAGGAATCATCATAAAACTCTGGTACATAGCCGGGCGTGGTGGCGCACGCCTGTAATCCCAGCACTCGGGAGGCTGAGGCAGGAGGATTGTTGTGAGTTCGAGACCAGCCTGAGCTACAAAGTGAGCTTAAGGACAGCCTGAACTGCATAGTGAGACCCTGTCTCAAAAAAAAAAAAAAAAAAAAAAAAAAAAAAACTCTGGTACAGGGTCCAGGGAAATGGCTCAGTGGACTAAGCGCTTCCCTGACAAGAGCAAGGGCCTGAGTTCAATCCCTGGTTCCAAAAAAAAAAAAAAAAAAAAAAAAAAAAAAAAAACTCTGGTACAAGGACTGTCTATGCCTGCCTTGACAAGCGCAAGGACCTGGGTTCTAGCCCCAGTAGTGCATGCCATGCCAGCCCCAGAACTCTGGGCACACTGTGATGGCGCTGAAACCTGGCGTGGTGGCACAAGCCTGTAATCCCAGCACTGGGGAGGCTGAGATGACTACAAGTCTCACTATGAGTCTCAACTGCATAGCGAGAACCTGTATCAAATAAATAAATCAACTCTGGTTACATTGTTAGTTGATATATTATGTTAACTTGGCTAAATCAGTTTTGGCATTTTTTAGCATGGGGGCCTAGCCCTGTAGGTGGGCAGGGCGCAGGAAGTAAAAAAGGCTTTTTGTGACCTTGTCTTTTTTTTTTTTTTTTTTTTGTCACCCTGTCTCACTTTTGTGGAGAAGTCTCAGTCTTTGAAGGAGCTTGATCTTTGAAGCCGCACCACTTTGGAGGAGCTATGATCTTTGTCGCAGAACACCAGTCTTTCTAGTCAGTGTAAAAGGAAAAAAAGAAGCTTGATGGATGCCACAGCTGTTTTTTTTTTAATTGCTTTTTGACGCATAAACTGTTGTTTGTCTTGGAGCCAACAAAATATAGACCCTCTACTGTGAGCTAAACAAACTCTTTATTTTTTATTTTTTTGTTTTGAGTGTCAAATATTTGTCTCAGCAACGAGTAAAAAGCCCCTTAAGGGCTTGGTTCCCTGTGTTGCATCGTGCTGCAGCCGCCGGCTCCCGCGGAGTAGAAGGCGGCCCTGCCTCCCACGTATGCCGATCTCGGCAAGTCGGCCCGGGGATGTCTTCACCAAGGGCTACGGGTTTGGATTAATAAAACTTGACTTGAAAACCAAGTCTGAGAATGGATTGGAATTCACCAGCTCGGGCTCAGCCAACACAGAGACCACCAAAGTGATGGGCAGTCTGGAAAACAAATGCAGGTGGACCAAGTACGGCCTGACGTTCACGGAGAAATGGAACACGGACAACACCCTCGGCACCGAGATCACTGTGGAGGATCAGCTCGCACAAGGACTGAAGCTGACCTTCGATTCTTCCTTCTTGCCTAACACTGGGGGAAAAAAAATGCAAAGATCAAGACGGGGTACAAGCGTGAGCACATCAACCTGGGCTGCGACGTGGACTTCGACATCGCGGGGCCTTCGATCCGTAGCGCCATGGTGCTGGTTTATGAGGGCTGGCTGGCTACCAGATGAATTTTGAGACGGCGAAGTCCTGGGTGACCCAGACAACTTTGCAGTTGGCTACAAGACGAATGAGTTCCAGCTTCACACTAACGTGAATGATGGCACGGAATTTGGTGGCTCCATTTACCTGAAGGTGAACAGAAAGCTGGAGACCGCTGTCAATCTTGCCTGGACAACAGGAAACAGCAGCACTGACTTCGACATAGCAGCCAAGTATCAGATTGACCCTGATGCCTGCTTCTTGGCCAAAGTGAACAAGCGAACAACTCCAACCTGATTGGTTTAGGATACTACACTCAGACCCTAAAGCCAGGAATCAAACTGACGCTGTCAGCTCTGCTGCATGGCAAGAATGTCAACGCTAGTGGCCACAAACTTGAACTGGAATTTCAAGCATAAATGCATACTGTACAATTGTTAAACTATTTTGCAGCATAGCTACCTTCAGAATTTAGTGTACCTTTTAATGTTATATGTCTGGAATGCAAGAATTGCTTAAAAAATCATGTTAGACTTCCAGGTTAAAGATGATACCGTTTTAAGGTGTTATCAATTCAGAGGTACAGAAGAAGCCTGATTCCAAAAGAGGATCTTTCAGCAGTACAAAGAGGGGAACTTGGTGGCTCCCTAGCAAGGCCAGGTTCCTTTTTAAAAAGAATTGTAGGGCCAGGGAGATGGCTCAGTGGAATAAGCACTTCCCTGGCAAGCGCAAGGGCCTGAGTTCAATCCCTGGTTCCACAAAAAAAACAAACCTAAAAAAAATTGTAGACAGGGCTGCACATGGAAGCTGATAATGTGTGGGCACTATGCAATTCTGCGTTGAGTACATGAATGAATTGGCACTTTCTGAGAATCAGACAATCAGACCCCGGCTTCCTAACCCTGACCAATGAGAAGCTTACGGCTTGCTGGTGTGTACAAACTCATCTGAAAGGGACTTTTTTAGACAGACCTTCACACCCTGTTCCCACCCCAGCCCCTCATCACCTTTTACATCAAAAGTAGTCCCCTGGGTGCACTAGCTGTTTTTTTTGTGCTATTTTGGGGTGGTGAGGGGGATGTAATAAAAGCAATCATTCAGAATTTAATTTTTCATGTTGTTTTTTTTTGCCCTCGCACTAGTATATACCAGCTGCAAGTTAGGAAGTGTGGTGACTGTGACCACACGGTGATGACACTAGGAACTTAAATTGGGCATCCATTGTGTTCTTACCACTCAGTTTATTTTTCAGCAGTTTATTGGGTACATTCTAGAGTCTTCCATTTTGTGCGGAATTAGACCCTCCCCTTTTAGGACAGGGCTGAGATGTAAAAAATATAGATGCCTGGTCCAGCCAAACAGTTCAGAGGATTAAAGTGCCTGCAAGCAGGTACAGGGGCCAGGGGTTCAATCTCCAGGCCTGCCATGCATGGGGCTGGGGAGATGGCTCAGTGGAGTAAGCGCTTCCTTGGCAAGTGCAGATAAGGATCTGAGTTCAATCCCTGGTTCCACCAAAAAAAAAAAAAAAGAGAGAGAGAGAAAGACTGGCTGTGGTGGAGGGCACCTGTAATCCCAGCTCTTGGGAGGCTATAAACAGGCAAATCACTGGGAGTCTGATCTAGTAGTGAGACCCTGAATACCCTGTAGACCCTTCCCTAAAATACAAAAAAAAAAAAAAAAAAAAAAAAAGGTCCAGCACAAAAGTATTGGTCCTTTACTCATATCTAACTGAATAACATCCCACAAAAACAAGTGGAGGCCAGGTGTGATGGTACAGGCCTGTAATCTCAGCTCTCAGGGTGCTGAGGTGGGAGGATTACAATACAACTACAAAGCAAGACTCTGGAAAAAAAAATACATAAATAAAAATAAAAATTTAGGGCTAGTGATATAGCTTAGTGGTACAGTGACTGCCTGGCAAGTGTGAGGTCATGAGTTTGATTCCTGGATAAGCAATAATAAAATGGAATAAAATATTAAAAATATTTAGCTGGGTGTGTCACCAGATATATTATTTATTTATTTATTGTACTGGGGATTGAATTCAGGATCCTGCACTTCTCAGGCAGGTGATTATTCTACTGAGCTGTCTCTCTGGCCTTATTTTTTTTTTTTTTTTTTTTTTTTTTTTTTTTTGAGACAGGGTCTCACTATGCAGCTCAGGCTGGCCTTAAGCTCACTTTGTAGCTCAGGCTGGTCTCGAACTCACAACAATCCTCCTGCCTCAGCCTCCCGAGTGCTGGGATTACAGGCCTGCGCCACCACGCCCGGCTCTGGCCTTATTTTTAAATTTTTATTTATTTAAAAATTAATCTCTTTTTGAGACAGGTTCTCCCTGTGTAGTTCAGGCTGGCCTTGAGCTCACATTGCAGCCCAAGCCATTCTCAAACTCATAATAATCCTCCTGCCTCAGTCTCCCCAAGTGCTGGGGCCACAGTGGTGTGCCCCCACACCAGCAAGACACATGTCTTTAACCTCCTTCAAAACTCTTCCCCTTGAAAAAAAAAAATTCTTCTCCTTGATGGGATCAAGTGTGTTGAGGGGTGGGATGACGGTAGATTCTTTATACTTTTTTTCTTTTGTTTTAGGCAGAGTCTCACTACGTAGCCCAGGCTGGCTTTGGACTCCCAGCAATCCTATTGTCTGAGCCTCTCAAGTGCTGAGATTACAGGGGTATGCCACCATGTGTGGCTCTTGCCATTTTAGAATCTAGTTCTTGAAGTTTTCCTTTATGAGGTGTGATAAAAAAAAAATATGGTGATGGGCCCAGGATATAGCTCAGAGGCATAAATGCCTGCCTGGCAAGTGCAGAGTCCAGAGTTCTATCCCAGGTTATCACAATAAAAAACAAAGGTGACTTTTGCCACCAAGCACCATCTAATGGAAAGATTCGTAAAAACATGACAGTGTATCCTCATCCACTTTATTTATCAGATCTGGCACTGGGTGACTTCTTCCTCTTCCCCCAAAGCAAAATAACCATGACAGGTAAATGTTTTGGTGTAGGGTGTGCTGAGAAGGTGATTGAGACTGGGCATGGTGGTGCAAGCCTGTAATCCCAGCACTTGGGAGGCTAAAAACAGGAGAATCACTATGAGTCCAGTTTACATAGTGAGACCCTGTACTAAATACAGAAAAAAAAAAGGTAAATGTTTTGAACAAATTCAGAACATTGAGACAACCGTGACAACAAAACTAATGACAGGAACTGATTCAGAAAGTGGCAAAAGTAATGGAATAAGTGTTTTTAAAGCAATTAAGAGTATTTTGACAGGGATTAATAGAAATGTGTTTCTTACTGTAATAATATGTAATTTAAACACACATTTCCCAATCACCCTAGCAGAGGCCTGAGCTCACCTCCTTCTTACCAGAGCTATTCCTATGACTTACTCAGCCTTATACACTCAGCTGGTGACCAGTGTCGTTGGCCAGATTTCCACAATGACACTGCTCCCAGGAAAGCACTGAAGGCAGGTGAAGGGCAGCAGGCCTCAGGCACAGTGCAGGCCAGGGGGGCTTTCCCTACAATGTTCCAGCTCTGGCTGTTCTTCCATTTTGGACTCTCCTGACCCCTCAATCAGTCACTTCGAGCTCACTAGGCAGGGGCCAGCCCACATCTATTTGGTGATCTAACCTTACTTCAGAGCTTTGTGATTTTATAGTGACACCTTTATTTTGGTGAACAGGAGGTACTGTCTTGCACAAATGGAGAGGTAGTCCAGTCGGACTTGTTACCTCCCTTGTTCCTCACATCTTACACCCTAGTCCTGTCTTGTTTTAGGTTGGTTCCCTAGAAATAGAGCCTGAAGCAGGGATTTGGATACATGCAATTTAACCAGGGAGTGCTGGGCAGGCAAAAACCTTCTCTGAGGAAGAAAGGAAGCAGGACAGGGAAGAGGAAAGATGGGAGCAAGGGTGTGGCTTCAGGAAAGATACAGGCACTCGTTTGTGCAGTAGTACCTGGGACTGACCCCAAGGCCTTTGCATTGAATTGCATCCCCAGCCCTTTTTTGTTTTTGAGACAAGTCTTGAAACCTGCTAAATTTCCCAGGTGGACTCAATTTTGTGATCCTCATGCCTCAGCATCCCAGAGTGCTAAGATTATAGGTGTACATCATCACACCCAGCCAGATTTCTCCTTTTGTTTTTCTCCCGCTGCAGGTGAATGATAGGTGAGGCATGTGACCTCTTAGGGGCTGAGGCTCAAGGAAGGGCAGGCAGTTCTCCAGAGAAGGGTAAACAACAGGTATATAATCTATACCCAAAATGTTCTTTACATTTCTTTTTTGGCCTGATGAAGGAGATACTTTTTAGGAACTAATGTAATCCTTTAAAAAAAATTATTTTTCCCTGGTTCCTCAGAAAGAGGGAAAAAAAATATTTTTGTCACATTTGGGATTAAGCTAGGACCTTGTGCATGCTAGTCAAGCACTTTACTGTTGAGCAGCATTTCCAGCCCATTTTTATTTTGAGACAAGGTTTGAGTTGCCCAGGCTGACCTCAAACTTGGGATCCTCCTGTCTAAGCTTCCCAAGTACCTAGGATTACAGGCATATGGCATCATATCTAATTAATCCTCTACAATTTTTAATGTCAGTACCACTATTTTTTCATTATCTTCTATCTTATTTATTTTGTGCTCTCTCTCTCTCTTTCTTCCTCTTTCTCCCTGCAGTTCTAGGGGTTAAACCCAAGCCCTGGACATTTGTTCTACCATTGAGTTACTCTCCTAAACCTAACTGTTTGTATTGAGACAGGGTCTGTGTAGCCCAGGCTGGCCTCAAACTCACAGTGATCCTTCTGCCTTAGACTCCAGAGTGCTGGGATTACAGGCATGTGCCACCACGCACAGCCCTAAACTGATTTTTTTTAAATCCAAATTTGCAGTTACAGAGTTTATCATCAATCTTCTGGGCATGGCAGCACATGCTTGTAATTCCAGCACTTTCAGAGGCTAAAACAGAAGGATTGCAAGTTTTCTGGGAATTTAGCAATTTAGAGATGCTTTCACAAGGAAAAAGTAAATGCCTGGCATGGTGGTACACAACCATAATCCCAGCCATCTCCCCAGCCCCCCTATTCATATCTCTCTGTAAAAGAAAACAATCTTTTGTAAAAGAATCTTACATTTTCCTCTTGGGGGCCAGAGAGACAGCTCAGTGGAATAATCGCTTCCCTGGCAAGCACAAGGGCTTTGAGTTCAATCCCCGATTCCGGGGGTGGGGGGGGAATCTTGTATTTTCCTCTCAAACCTTAGACCCAGATTGCGCCTTTTTTTTTGGTCTCTGACATGGCCTCACCATGTAGTTCAGGATGCCCTCAAACTCACAGCGATCCTGTATCACCAGCCTCCCAAGTGCTAGCATTACAGGAGAACCTCGCCATGAAGTTTTCTTTTGTTCTTTCTTTTGGTACATACTTGTCATACACATTGGTCACATTCATCACAGAGAATTTGTACCTGTGTATAATATACCTTGATTCTTTTTTCCTCATTCTCCTCCCCTCTCTTCAACCATTTTTCTCCTCCCCATTAACAATTTTTTTTTCAACGAAAAGAAAAAAAATCATTTTTTTCTGGGCCTAAGAGAAGTGACTACAGCCTGGGAAGAAGGACTCAAGTGACCCTGAGCAGTATGTTATGAAGTAGCAGAGGTTATACAACATTTTATAGACTAAGAACAAAGAAAGTCCTGAATCAGTGTGTGGACACCAGGGAGGCACAGCCAGGAGAGTTGGGTGACCTTCCCAAGGGCTCAGGATGTCCTGGGTGCCTGGCAGAAGTGGCTGCAGTGCAAACATTAACCAGTCTCCACAGTGACGAGAAGGTATTATATAATATCAGATGCGAAGCTTAATCACATGGGTCTGCTTCTCTAAAGCGTCTGAGACAGCCTGAGATCATGACACCAGCATCCCCTCTGTGCACGAGAGGAACCGGGGCTGCTGTCTTACATCAAGGTCTGAGTGATAGAAAAGAAAATATGTAACTCTCAATCTGTTAATGTTGGGTACATCAACTTCATGTTTCCCAAAATAATATATGTTAAGGAACAATGGACTTTATTTATTTATTTATGCATTTATTTGGCAGTACCAGGGACTGAACTCAGGCTTTTGCACTTGCCAGGGAAGTGCTTATTCCACTGAGCCATCTACCCTGCTCAACAATGGACTTTATTCTTTTTTTTTTTTTGGCAGAACCAGGTATTGGATTCAGGCCCTTGTGCTTATTCCACTGAGCCATCTCCCTGGCTCCAGAATGGACTTTAAGAGGAGGAAAACTTACTGGGCAGGAGTGAGGACTGGGAACAGTTCCTGCGACAGGAGGAGTCCCCAGCAGGTTGCCCTGCAAAACCTTTATTTTCATTTCCCTTCCCCTTTTTAATTCCTTCCCACTCTACCTCCCTTTGTTCCCTTTTCCATTTTGAACATGTTCCCTTCCTATTCTCCATTATCTATCCTCTATTATGCTTTCTTTACTCTTTGGGTTTCTTGCACAAGAGAAGCAATGAGATATTTAAACTTGTGTGTCTTGGGGCTGGGGAGACAGCCAAGATACATAAGCACCTATTCGACAAGCACAGGTCCTGAGTTAGATCCCAGGTCCCACATACCCGTGTCTCCACCCACCCAGGCAGCGTGGTGACACAGCACTATCTGTAATCCAAGCACTTCAAGGCTGAGACAGGAAGATCACTGACTTTGAGACCAGCTTGGGGGCTACAAAAGTGAGCACAAGGCCAGCCTGGAATTATGAGACCTTGTTTCAAAAAAAAAAGCTTGTGTCTTATTTCACTTAAAAAATTATAGTCTCAAAGTACATCTGTTGGGGCCAGGGAGATGGCTCAGTGGAATAAGCACATCCCTGGCAAGTGCAAGGCCTGAGTTGAATCCCTGGTTCCACCAAAAAAAAAAAAAAAAAAAAAAAAAAAAAAAAAAAAGTACTTTTGTTCACCTGCAAATCTCTTCTATTTATCCTTCTTTATGGCAGAGTAGTATTCCACCATATATAAACACTCTTTATCCACTTATCTGTTGATGGCATATGGACTAGCCCCAGGATACAGCTATTATGAATTGTGCTGCTATAAACATGCATGTATCACTATGGCATATTTTTAGTTAATTTTTGTTTTTTATTTGAGGCAGGGTCTTGCTATATAGTTCAGGTTGTCTTTGAACTCCCTATGTATCCTAGCCTGGCCTGGAACTCACGGCAGCCCTCCTGCCTCAGCCTCTCAACTGCTGGGATTACAGGCATGTGCCACCATACCTGGCTCACTTTTACTTTTTTTTTTAAATTAAGTATTTAGTACAAGGTCTATAGGGTTTTTCACCACATATGGAACTCTTAGTGATTCTCGTTTTCAGCCTCCCAAGCGCTGGGGTTAGGTGTCTGCCATGTTCACTCTCAATGGCCCTGTGCGGGGGCGGGGGGCTGGCACAGCACTCCAGTGATTGAACCCAGTCCCTGCATTTGCCTCAACAGGCACTTTCATCGCTGAGCTATTGGCCAGTCCTACTTTTAACTTTTTTTTTTTTTATTATTACACAAATTAACCCACTTATTATAGGCTAGGGATGTCTCTAGTAAGGGCTTCTCTACTGGTCTTTCAACTCCTTCAGTCTTCTGATGGCTGACTTGACTCTGATCATAAAAGTGGTATTGTAGGTCTCGGCGCCACCAGCCAGTTTTCATGCAGGAACACAGTGCCACATTCCCACAGCCAGTGTCATCATCTTGGTCTTACCACGGAAGGAACAGGTGCACCCGGCAGGCTATGAGTTCCATATTTACTAACAATGCCCACGTGCGCTTAACCATGTCGATGCAAGGAGGCCCAAAGCCAGAAAGCCTACTTTTAACTCTTTTGGTAAGATTCTAGACTGTTTCTTTCAAGAGAAGACAACGAAGCTGCATACGTTTGGATCACAGCTACCAGCTTCGACTGCCCCAAGGCACCCTCAAGTTGTCTTGGCTTTCTGGGTGTGGTGAGCACTGAGGCCCAGGAGGAGGGTCCTCCTTCAAATAGGCAGACTGTGTCCAGCCACCTGAGCTGGGGGTCAGAGCTCTCCCTCCCTCTACTAGTGAGCACACAGATGATGCTGAGAAGAACACAGCCCGGGAGGTCACATGAACCTGGATTTAAACTCTAGCTTTGGGGATGGGGAGATAACTCAGTAGAATAAGCGCTTGCCTGGAAAGCATAGGGTCCTGAGATCAATCCCTGGTACCACAAAAGAAATAAGTAAAGCTTGGGCCAGCCAAATAGCTCAGCAGAGTAAATTGCCTGCAAGCAGGTGCAGAGGCCAGTTTTGATCCCAAGGCCCGCCAAGCCAGCCCTGCCCCTGGGGCACGCTGAGAAGGCAATCGAGACTGGGTGTGGTGGTGCACACCTTTAACCCCAGCTCTTGGGAGGCTGTAAACAGGAGAATCACTGAGTCCCATCTAGTAAGACCCTGAATATCTTGTAGACCCTTCCCTGAAATACTAAATAAATAAATCAACTCCAGCTTTGGATGAGCTCTTGTCTGATTTGTTTCTCAAGTTGAAAAACATGGGTACCACCACTTACCTTGTACAGTTGGTGGGAAGAGTAAATGGCAGCTTCTTCCCTAAAGCATTTCTAGTTCCATGCTTGCTACTTGCTCAGTGTCTTACACAGCAATCTGACAAGGCCAGTCATATACTCCTGATTTACTATCCTACTTGGAAACTTAAATTTTGAGATCTAAACTCTGAAACACCCCTAAATGCTGGCTGTACAGACACTAAGTCTTTAGAAGGCGACACAACACAATCTCAGTCAAACATTGACAACGATTTTTTTTTTGGTACTGGGAGTCAAACTCAACCACATGCCCGGTGCTGTGCTGCTAGCTAAATCGACGGCTCTCTGACAGTACAATATGGAGTAATTTCACCTATCTCTGCCTTAATCCCCTTATTTGAGAAGTGGAGAATAATTTGGTTTCCCTACTTTTTCTTTTTTTGGTCTTTTTGAGACAGGTTCAGGCTGGCCTTGAAGTCTTTGATCTCATTTTGTATCTCAGGCTGGTCTAGAACTCCCAGTGATTCTCCTGCCTGAGCCAACTGAGTGCTAAGGTAACAGGGGCGTGCCACCAAACCAGGCAGTCTCCCTAGTTCCTAGAATTGTTGGGGGGGAGGGGACAGTCACACAGGTTGATGCATGCAACACGTTTGTCACCAAGCTTAAGATCTGCCATCATTACCTCACAGTGCTACTTTATCACTTCCACACCAAATGCTGCCTCACTTGAGGATGCACAAAAGTCACATCTAAAACCCAATTTACTGGCCACAGCATTATAGTCTACCTCTTTATCTGTGGTAAGGGGGATTTACCCAGGGCCCTAACACTAAACTATACTCTCATCCCTTTTTTATTTGTGAGACAAGGTCTTGTGGGGTCGGGAGATGGTTTAGCAAGAATACGTGTTCGGCAGGCACAAGGCCTGAGTTCAATCTCCGGTTCGGCCATAAAAAATAAAAAAGAGAGGTCTTGCAATCTTGTTATCAGGGTGGGCTTAGTCTTGCTATCTTCCTGTGTCAGCCTCCTAGAGTGCTAGGATTACAGGCGTGCACCACTATGCTTGGTTTACAGAAGTCTAGGATATGGTAGGCATGGTGGTGCATGCCTGTAATCCCAGCACTCATGAGGCTTAGGTAGGAGGTCATTGAGTTCCAAGCAAGCCTGAACTATACAGTGAGCTCAAAGCCAGCTTAGACCTTGTCTCATAAGATAAAAGTTTAAAAACAAACAAAAAACAATCATAACAACAACAAAACAGTAAGTCTGGGGGCTGGGAGATAGCTCAGTGCTATAAGTGCCTGCCTGGCAAGTGCAGGATCCAAAGTTTGATTCTCAGTACTGCAAAAACAAAACAAAAAAAACCACATAAAAACCAGAAGTCTGTTGTGAAATTTGATATTCACAATACCCTCTCTTCTCATTCTCTTCTACTCCTCTTTGTGTACATGTGTGTATGCTGAATCCAGGGCCTCCCAACATGCCAAATACAGGGCTCTAGGACTTCTAAAAAACTTCTAAGAACATCTGTTTCCAGGAACCCCCTGGGCCTCTTCTAACCACTAAATGGCCAAGATGTAAGGTGATTTATTTCCTTAGGCAAGCAAACACAGCCCTCTCATTTAAGGGACTGGAATAACAACAGAAGTCCTGATGAGGACAGCTTTGCCATAACACTCATTCCAAGAAAGGGACTGGTAAAAGGACAAATTTGCTCAGCTTTGAGCAACATCCTGCAGTCTCCACATGTGGTCCCCGTGGCCGACCTCACCCACAGAGGGGTCAACTGCTGGTTCCACTACCCTTCTTTGGGTTCCTGAGCCAGGAAGAGCTACAGTCGGACCCTCTGTAAGAAAACCAAACAAAAAACTGCATTTACAAAGCACATGGGCCATTTATTGGTATCAGGAAAGGTTTCCTTTAAATGCAATTTTCTTTCTTTCTTTTTTTGGCGGAACCGGGGATTGAACTCAAGCTCTTACGTTTGCCAGGCAAGCGCTTATTCTGAGCCATCTCCCCCGCTCCTAAATGCGATTTTCTTTAAATCGCGGAACCCTTAACACCAAAGTCCC
>PVKA01040320.1:0-18837 GCA_004027165.1 Ctenomys sociabilis | reverse complement strand
AAAAAAAAAAAAAAAAAAACCTGCCAAAGTAGCCATACATAATGTTTGAGATGTTGCTTTTTGCAGGTAAGAAAACTGAGCCTTAAACAGTAAATTTGTGTGGAGTCAAATGCTAAGAAAGAAAATAACAGAAAACAAGAACCATGACTCAATGTAGCCTTGCTGACCCCAAGTTTTGGGTATGCCTGAATCTGATTTATTAAGTCTAAAAATAGATGTTTTCCTTTTCTTGTGTTTTTTTTTTTTTTTTTTTTTTTTTTTTTACCAAAGTAAGGTTAAAAATGCTTTACGTGGAGTTGATATGACAACAAATCTTAAAAAACAAAACATTAATCAAAAAATCTCTAAGATCAATATGTATAGTTATAAACATGCACACCCAGAGACACATATACCAACCCAGCCCACTGAACTCTGTTTAGGTATGGAAATTGCTGTTTTGCAGCATACGTATATTTCAAGAGGAAGTTATCTTAGAATTTTTAGATTATACTGTTTTACATTTTAAAGATTTTTAAGTGTTGCATAGACTTGTTCTGAAGAAGAAAGGCAAAAGCCAAAGCCTTGTTTCTTGGCAGTTCCACAGGGTTGTGATGTCTCACAATTTTGTGGGTTGTGAAACCTTCCTACAGGGAAACATTACCTCACTGTAAGTATTTTAAAAGACTGTTTATAAAGCAAACACAGATACTGTGGCTTGGAGTATGAAATTTTATGTACTTGAAGATACATATTGAATATATATATATGTATTTAAAAATATATATGCATTTCAGACAGCACAAGACTTTAAAGAACTTTCAAGCTTCTGGTGATCCAGTTTTAAGCTATGAGGGACACACATGATTTGCCTGTGTGGTTAAGGGACTGCATTAGTCAGATTTTTTGAGGTCACACTGCATTACAAACAAGCTAAAAAAAACTCAGTGGTTTACAACAACTATTTATTATTCACATAAATAAATTGTTCAGACACAGCAGTTACAGGTTGGCTGCTGTCTCTGCCTCTTTCTGTGCATCGGGAGTAGTTCTGCTTTGCCCAGCTTTTTGTTCTGCAGAAAAAGCCTTTGCCTGGGACAGGATAGAGAGCACAGGAGCAGGCACATTAGAAGTTTGCTCTGTTTTCATAAATTTCAGATGCTGAATGCCTTAGAAACTTATGACACTCGCTGCAATTAGATTAACAAAATCAAGCCATCCCATTTTCTAGTAGGAAAGGAATGTATAATCCACTAGTAAGGAAATGAAGAAGTCAAAACTTGGGAACAATAATTCAGTCTACCAGAGTAACTTGGAAATAGTAAAATGCATTGCTTTTTACTCCCAAGAACCCAATAGTACTCAGTTATTAGTGCCTGTGTAACAAATCAAGGAACTCTGCCCCAGGTGTGAGGAGTGGCCTGTCTAATGTCAAAGTCTCCAACCTCATGTCGCCCTATACTGCAAAGCACATGTGACATTTATCTTTGTACTTCCTTTAGTGACCAATGCTTCTGATGGTTTATGGGACTGTTAGATTATGCTTCACAAAAATATCTCCAACATTTATTCATCAAATTTTTGACCTTTTATTTTGGCCCAGGCACTATCATAGTGAGTACAAATTTCTGAATAGAACAAAAACATTCTTGACTTTCACTGAACCAATATAAAATGAAAAATGCTCCATTTTTAGAACACAGAATTTTATCTTCTTTCTCATAATATCAAATGTCCTTATGAATCTTTGTTAACCTTATGTCTATTATTTAAAATGAAGAAAACTACAAATGCTGCATTCCATTTTATCTCAGAGAAAGATAGACACAGATAAGAAGTGCATATTGAGTACATATCTTATAAGAAGAAAACAGCGATCTGGAAGCTTTAGGGATTTAGCCTGCAGAAGCATCATCTTAAGTTTTCTTTGTGTCATTATAGTCCATTCTGCATGAATCTTTGTAGTTTAATTTTTCCAGGAACAGATGAATAGTATTTACTTATAGATCCTTACCCTTAAAATGGAAGAATAATGATCAACAAAACAGTCAAACATTGGCTGCAGTTTGTCTAGCAATATCTTGGTGTTCTGGGTGAGACAGCCTGGATCAATGTCTAGAAGCAAAGTGGAAACTCAGGTACTAATGATTGTGTTGTCACTAAGCTGCCCCAGGATCAGAGCTCCAGGGTAGAATCTTTACACAAAGACTTAAGATTAACCTTCAAATTGGATAGAGCAATTTTTCAGAGTTTTAAAGTAGTCTTCAGGGAAGACAGGTAAAACAGAGCCTGGAAATTCTGCTCAAGTTCACTTCTGTATTTTGCACTTTGCCTGCTCTGTGTCCACTCTTCACTCATTTTCCATTTCTTTACACTGTGTGCTTGACTCCTACTTTCCACATACATCCCTATCACTATCTTTTAGGCTGGCAAAAACTGTCAAGCCACTGTATCCTATCTCAAGAGCGGAACAAATATTTAAGTGGCATCAGTGTAAGGTAGACACAGAACAGAACATACATAGTAGCTACAATGGATATTGCTTATATTCTTCTGGCATGTCATTTTCTTCTATGACACTTCCACAATTTTCTATACAATATATCTGTATTGATGGTAGAGATAGATAGAGATAGAGATGATAGAGATAGAGTTGGAGGGAGAAATAGAAATAGATATCTCAAGAGTTATTATCCATCCTACAATGTTAGTATTTGCTTGTTTTGGTTGCGGTACTGGAATCAAAAATCAGGACCTTGAACTTGCCAGGCAGGTGCTATGCTGCTAAGCTAAATCTGCAGCCCCTACCTATAGTGTTAAATGATATCTTTCCAAAACTACCCTACGGTGATAAATACAGAGTCTGCCAAAATAAAAAAAATAATGTACACACATTTCATAAGCTCACCATACTAGTGTCTGGAATGTAGTGATCATCACATTGAGCACCTCTTGTAATTGTACAATCAAAGGTACCTTGTATCAATCTTATGATGTTTCAAGTTATTGACTTGAGACTTTCACAGCTCAACATATTAATATGGCTTTACTTTTTATACCTTGTTTTTATACTATTCTGCTAGATGGTTAAGACCAAGATAAAGCAAGACCTGTATAACAAGAAATGTAACTTCTATATCTGACAAGGAGAGTCAAATCTCCTCAAGACTTACTCTTAAACCCTGTACAGCACTTTGTAGATCTTTTGTCAGGGTCAGCCATGTGGATGAGTCACAGCCATTGCTTGACCAACTTGTTCTCTGTGAAAACCTGAGAGAATGCTTTCTCTCCAGGTGACTCTCCTTGGGCATACTGAATTCATGCACCTACAATATATGAATGACAATGGAACAGACATCTCTGACAAAAGTAAACAAAAATGGTGGATATAAATGAAGGACCATTTCTTAGTTGAAAAAAAATTTGTATGTCTGTATATACACTGTAGCATAGATATACAGCTACTTTCCCTTAGTTAAATGAGAAGAAAGTTTTGAACTAATAGTGTTTAGACAAGATATCATGTCTGCATCTTGTACTATGAATAACTATTACAAAAGCAACAATATGCAATGTATCAATTATTGTACTACTCTGCTGTTTAGAAACTATCTCATTGCTACTCCTTTCTCAATAAAATTATTTTTAAAAATCTTATGATGTTTTCATAAATATAGTATTATAATATTTATATTAGCATTTCTTTTCTTGGTATATACATTTTTGTCAGGCTCAATCTCTATTATAAACATTCAACATCTTAGCGATACCTCTACAGCAATCTATTTACAGTGATGCAAATATTTCCATCACTTAAATTTAGTAAAATACTTACTTAAATTTCAAAAAATACAATACAATGAAAAAAAAATGCCAATGATTGCTGTCTGAATACTCCCACTTGCTTCAAATACACTTTGCTCAATTTTCTTGCCACTTTTTGAAACAGCTCGGGAAGTTCTCATGATTTTAAATCTCAGTTGTACTGTTTTGGTATTAGTCTGATTTGTAACACTAACAGGGTAAACATTTTAAACTTTGTTAATCAAATAAGAATATGTCTGTCCTACTGAGTGGTATAGTACCTGCATATAATCCTAACACATGAGAAAGCTGAGGCAAGAGAATATCAAATCTGAGCCCAGCATGGACTATTTAGCAAATCAGTAAAACCTTGTCTCAAAATTTTAAAAAAAGGAAAAACAAAGCAACCCAGGAAAGTATTGATGTTATAGCTCATCATGAATGATGAGCTACCAATCCTTGGTACCAAAAATAAATAAATGCATTAATTAATTAAATAATTGAATTAATATCCACCTTCTGTTCCTTCTTGTTGTGTTTTCCAGAGTGCTGGGATTGCAGGCATGCAGCAAAATACCCAGATATTTCTTATTTCCATATATCATTGCTCCAATCAATGGATTTCATTGCAATCATACTGACCCATATCTATGGTGATTACATGGGAAAAAATAAACCCTACCAATACCTGAGTCCCTGGCAGAAATAGCATCATAACTGAGGTACATCAAAATTCTTTGCATTTTCTGGTACTTTGCCTCCATGTAGCAAACAAACCATAATTCTTGTTGTCTGTTCATATTTCTTTCTGTTCTGCACCATGTGTATATTTGTGTATTTTATTCAGTTTTTTCTTTATGCTCAAATGTTATTCTAACACGTTAGTCTCTACAATTCTGTCAATATTCTTCATAATATTGAGGAAATATATCATAGAATAAGAAAAAGTGAACTTTTAAAGTGACAGGAGATTAGAGGTCAGGATTCTAAATAGAAAATAGTTTTTAAGATAAAATGATAGGAAACCTCTCCATATGGCTCCCACTCCTTTTTTAATCTAGATATTAATATTAATAAGCAGAGGAACAGAATGTGAGATCTAGAACAAGACAACTACCCAAAGAGTTAAGAGCTGACCCAGAACTCAGAAAATTCACAGTGTTGGGAGATTCAAAATTTCCAGTTACCCAGCATAGAAAAATTCACTGAACAACACATACATAGAACAAACCCCCAGAATAGCTACATATTAAATGACAGGATGTTCCTCACACCAGAACTGGAAATCCATTCTAGAAAAACACTGCCAAAGCACCAAAGGATTGAGATAATCTTCTAGCACAGTAACTGCGTCAAGAACTAAATTCAACACTCTTGTTATTTTAGAAGAAAACAACACACTTTCTGTAGTTAATCCACAATCCAAGCAAGAAGTTGAAATTTATTGGAAATGAGAATTAATCAGAAGTGAATCACTAGTAGGCAAAGACATTACAAATTTCATTAAGATAGTATTTAAAGTATAGAGAAGATGAGTATAAAAATTGTAAAGGTGGTAACTTGTTTAATAGTTATGGAAACTATTAAATAAGAAAATGGAAATGAAAAACAACTGAAATAAAATTTCATTATGTACGCTTAATGGAATGTTGATACTTCAGAAGAAAACATACTGGCGCTTGTGCAGCACAGAATTGATTACTCAAATTAACATTCAGTTGAAGCAAAAAACTAAAGCTATTGAAATGAACAGAACCTTAATGATCTGGTGTCAATAACAAGCAGTCTAATATAGGCAACTGGCCTATGATTTTCTTTTTTAGGTAGTCTTTCTCTGGTTTTAATATCAGGGTAGAATGATTTAAGGAGGAGCCGGGGAGATGGCTCAGCGGAGTAAGCGCTTCCCTGGCAAGAGCAAGGGCCTGAGTTCAATCCCTGGTTCTGAAAAAAACAACGATTTAGAGAGTATTGCTTCTCATTCAATTTCCTTAAGAATTTGAGGAGTTTGGATATTAAATTGTCCAAATTCTTTGTAGAATTGAGCAGTGAATACATCTGGACCTCGGCTTCTCCTTGTTGGCAAGTTTTTAATTTTATTTTCAATTTCATTAACTGATATTGGCTTATTTAGCATTTTTATATCTTTTTGATTCAGCTTTGGTGATTCACACATATCTAGTAATATATCCATTTCTTCTTTGTTTTCCATCCTATGACAGTAAAAGTTTTCAAACTAGGTATTGATAATCCTAATTTTCACAGGATCTATACTGATTTCAAAATGTTCAATCTTCAGTGCTTGATTAGTCTATTCTTCTGTTAATAAAGTTGATTAATAGTTTATCAATTTTATTTATTCTTTCAAAGGACCAACTCTTAATTAATTCTCTTAGTTTCCATGGTGTTAATATCTACTCTGATTTTTACAGCTTCATCCCTTGCTTTGGACTGATTTTGCTCTCTGCTTCTTAGAAGCTTGAGGTGCAACATTAAATTGTTGAATTGTGTTTTTTTTGTTGTTGTTGTTGTTGTTTTTTTGCTTTCCTGATGTGAGACTTTAAAATGTAAATTTCCATCATAGGAATGCCTTCATTGTGTCTCATAAGTTCTGGAGTGTTGTGTTTGATTCCTGACTTGGTTGTAGACATTGCTTAATTTTTTCTTTAGTTTTATCTGTAACACAGTGGTTGTTTAAGAGGGTGTTATTTAATTTCCATATATTTGTGGTATTTTGTGTTTTCTTTTCCATTAATTTCCAATTTTATTTCACCATGGTCAGATAATATGAATGAGATCATTTCACTCCTATTACATTTACTTAATCATGTTCTTTGGGATTGTATGTAGTCTATTTTAGAGAGCATCTCATGTGCAGCTGAGAAGAATGCATATTCTGATGATATTGGAGGGTACAGTCTGAAGCCATCTATAAGTCCATTTATTCATAGGTTTGGTTCAGTCCTGATATTTCTTTGCTGAGTTGCAAAGAGTGATCTCTCTCTTTCTCTCTCTCTCTCTCCTTTGCTCTCTTTTTTAGTTCTTTTTTAAATGTATTTAGTACAGATCTCTCAGTGTGCCCCAGGAGTGGGGCCAACAAGCAGGGCAGAATCGAACCCCTATCTCTGCACCTGCCTAAGCAGACACTTCAAACCACTGAGCTATCTAGCCAGCCTTATCTCTGTGATAATGGTATTAAAGTCTCTCATTATAATTGTATCATTTATTTGATATTTTATGTCTCTAATAATTATCATATACAGTTGAGTGCTCCCATATTTGGTGTATATGTATTTATGATTGTTATCTATTTCTTTTGAAGGCTTTCCCTAACAGATATGTAGTGGCCATCTGGATCTCTTTTGACCACTTTTGGTTTGAAGTTCACACTCTCTGAACGCAGAGGATGTGCTTTGTTCTGGCTCCTGTTAAAAGGAAGATTGTTTTCCACCCTTTGATTTTCAGTATATAATGTGTTTTTGAATTAAATATCGTACCTGTATACAGAATATTGTGGACATTGTTTCTTGAACCATCCTGGAGGTTTATTTCTTTTGATTGGTGAATTGTGGCCATTGATACACTGTAGTTATAACTCGCATATGTTGACTTATCTTTGTTAAGCTATTTTCCTGCTGTTGGTTTCCTGCTTTTCCTCTGTGTTTAATTGCTTGCTTTGCCTAATACATATTTCTATTGCCCTTAGAATCGTGGTCATTTTTATCTCTATCTACAGTATCTTTCAATGCTCTTTTTAGGGTTAACTTGGTAACCATGAATTTCTTCAAGTTTTTCATTGTCATGGAAACATCTTATTTCTTCTGAAAGACAGTTTTTCAGAGTACAACAATCTGGGGTAGAAGTTGTTTTGTTGAACCTGAAATACCTCATCCCAAGCTCTTTTGACTTAAGGGTTTGAATTGAGAAGTCTGCCATGACTCTGTCAGGCTTTCTTTTATAAGTGACCTATTTATTTTCTCTAACAGCTTTTAGTAATCTGTTCTTAAGCTGAATTTCTGAAATCTTGATTATTATATGCCTTGGTATAGTTTTATTTTAGTCATGACTGTTTGAAGTTTTACATTTCATTTATTTATATTTCAGATTCTTTATTGATACTAGGGAAGTTTCCTGCCACTATTTTTTGCAAAGCATTTTTCTCATGGCATTTGTGCTGCCCTCAGCTTTCTCACTGACCCCAATCAATATCATTTTATTCTTCTTTGCACCATCGTTAGCAGTTGCATTGATTGTTCATGGCCTCTTGATATTTCTAAAATATTTTTCTTTTCCTGATCAGTAGCTATAACTCTGTTTTTGAGATCTGAAATTCTATCCTCTCCTTATTTCTGCCTATTGCATATATTTTCAAAGTTCATTCTCTTAGATTTCTATTTTGATCTGTTTCATAGATTCTATTTTATTCATATGTTGGGCATTTCTCCCTATCGTTTTTCTAAGCTCATCTATTCTTTCATTTTTTATTTTCTAAGATCTTTGATTTTAAGCATCATTTCTTTCTATAGCTGAGAGATTTTTATTCTCTATAGTGTTTGCCACTTTGTTTTCCACTTTTGTTGCTATTATTTCAGAAAATTCCAGTGTTTTAACTTTCAATTTCAGCTACCTCATTGTATTCTGGACTTTTCCTGGATAGGTGGGACTCTGAAGTTGCATTTTGCTTCTGGATCTTTACATTTTCCATCTTCTCTTGTTTTATTTTATTTTGTTTGCTATGTTTTATGCTTGCCAATTTCTTTTGCTAGTATTAACACTACTATTGAGGTTTCCCTAGGAACTGTCTTTTCTTCAGAGATGTCATGTAGATTTAGATAGTTCTTTATAGCTATGCCAAGAACCTACTTCACAATTTGTGAAGGATGCAAAGTTACTCTTTGGCTTGACTCTCAACCCTTTGGTATTGGATTGTGGTAGTGATTATAAATGCATACAATCACAGCATTATCATACAGGGAAGAAAAACTGATTTAACATGTATGACATCCTGGCTAAAGCAGTATGGTTATTAATAACAATGACTTCAAGTAGAGTTTAACTGACAAACTATGGTAACCATTAAACTGCTACTTTCAACCACAGAAGCAAACTCTAAAATTATAAAACAAAATCAAACATACCATATACTTACATGCAGTAATTTTCCCCTTAGTGGAGGGATTTTACCCTTTGTGAGGAGTGAGTGTGTTTATGGATAGGGGACAGAATAAAGTGATGGATGAGCTCAAACACAATAGATCCAAGGGTAGAAGTCAAGGGATGAACTCCTGAGTCTTGAGAAATTGCAAGAACCAGGAAAGAAAGAACCAAATAGGATGTGAAAATAATCAGAAAATGAAGAAGCAATGTTTACTTGAGAAACACTTCAGAAACAAGATCAATAGCAGAAAATGGAAAATACAGGTAAGGAATCTAAATAGAGGAAAAAGAAAGATAGAAAGAGAAGATAAACGGGAAAGAAAAAAGAATAGAACAAAAGAAAGAAAAAAGTAACCTAAAGAAAAGAGAAGAGAAAAAAATAACATAGTCAAACAAACATAATCACAAAATAAAACACAAAACAAAATGACTTCCAGCCACGCATGAAAAAGAAGGATATCTGACGAAAAAAAAGGAATAAAAGTAGTAAAATGTCTCTCATGTTCTACAGTTCTGTGATAGTGTCTGTATTAGACCCAGAAATGTGCTCTGTACTCCAGCTAAGTTTGCCATAGGAATTGTACTTGCTATAGAACTGATCTTGCACTCTGGGTGAGGGAGCTGAGACTAATCTTCTGTTGGTAAAGCTCTCCTGAGCCCTAGTACTCGCTCTTTGCTGCTGTTTGAAACACTTCCACATAGCTAATCTCACTGATTAATCTGTTTCTAGGACTGGCTGTCCTAAAAGCATGTGACCCTAGCTTTTCAAGGTCAGTGATGACTCAGAACATAGGAGAACTTGTACTGTAACATGTAACTCAGTTTTGTCCCAAATTTCTGATCAAGATTATGGGGCGATAGTGAAGGTGATCGATGATGTAGAGTGTGCCTAAAGAGAGTCATATAGAGAGAAAACATTCTATCAGGGTTTCACAAGAGCAAAGTGGCCAAGAAATGGCCGTGACACATCCATATGGCTGACACTGGCAAAGGATCTACAAAGTGCAGTACAGTTACAGGATAAATCCTGAGGGGACTTGACTGACCTTATCAAATACAAAAGATACATTTGTTGTTATGTAGGTCTTGCTTTACCTTGGTCTTAACCATCCAGCAGAAAAGTATAAAAAGGAGGTATAAAAAGTAAAGTCATATTAATATTCTGAGCTGTGAAAGACTCAAGTAAACAACTCCTGCGGATAACCTACTACTATTGTGGACTGCTGGACTGTGTTGGATTGTTTTGCTGAATTCATGCACCTATAGTATTTAGATGCCAAAGGAATACCCATATCTGACTAGACTAAACAAAAAAAGGGGATAAACAGAAAGGTCCATTCTGTATGCAGTATACTTAGGATAGATATACACCTCCTTTTGCTTAAATCAATGAGAAGAAAGATTTATTCTAATAGTGTTTGGACAAGATATCCTGTCTGTGTCTTATAATATGGATAACCACTAAGAAGGTAACAATGTACAAGGTCTTAACTATTGAAACTGTCCTATTACTCAGCTTTGAAACTGTCTTATTGCTATTTGTTTCTCAACAAAATAAAATTTTTAAAAAAACACATGTGGGAAACAAAATTTTATGTTATCTGTCTCTTTCAGGGTTGCTATTTAATTATCCTATGTGTTCAGACAAATCAAGGGAAAAATACCTTTGCCATCATGGTTATCTTTCTCAACTATCATTAACCCTTCACCACCACTATTTGGCATAACCAATATCACCTGTTATTCTTAAAACCAACTGTGATGTGCACTGAATACTTGGTGTGTAGAAATTTGAATGAAATTATTTTCCAAAGAAAACAATGGGGGCTGGTGAGATAGCTCAGTGGACTACAGCAAATGCTTAGGAAAGCCCAGGGATTGTGGTTTAATCCCAAGTCCCACTTGAAGTGCCAGCCCCACCCATAGGGTAGGCTGAGCTGAGCACAGAGTCTGGGTGTAGTGGTGCATCCCTATAACCCCAGGGCTGGGGAGGCTGAAAGCAGGAGGATTACCATGAGTCCAAGCTGCATAGTGAGACCTTACAATAACCAAATGCATTAAAACAAATAAACAAACAAGCAAAAAACAACACAATGAAACAATTACCTTTTTATCCCTTAAGTCTGAATGATGTAAAAGAGATTTAGATCTATTTAAGAGGGTATAGCCTGTAAAGTCTTTTCATTCTTTCGCTATATCATCACAATAAATAAATGTAGTGAGTGTAATCACTACATTTGGTTTGAACCAAACAAGAGTAACAAATAATTCAAATTATTCATAACTGTTTGCAGCTAGATTCTCCATTAAGGGCATCAAAGTTGATAAATTTTGTCTGATTTAAATTTTTTACTGCCTTCCTTATTGTATTACTTGAGATTAATTCCCATGTATATTCCCCAGAGATCTGCGTATATAAAGCTGCCAATTCTCTCATTTCTTTTCTAAAGAGATTTACTTTTCTGAAACTGCATATTAGAATGAAAAACCACACATTTTCACCTTGTCTTAAAGTCATGTTTCAAAACCACCAGCTTTACACAGCTATGGAGTTATAAGTGGAGACCATTCTTTTTCACACTATTTTATGTACTTTATCTGAATAACCAAGTAATTACTCTGTAAACAGTGACACATATGGTTCATGTGCAACATTTGTAAATACATCTTTGTAGCTATTAATCAAATAGTTGACCTTGCCATTTGCAGCACAATTGAAATATTATTTTTCATTAGATAAACAATATAATTATCATTTCTATGTTTTCATGTTTTTGTTTCCCCAGAACAAAAAAAAATCTTCAATTAAATCATTCCAAGATTTTATTCCTTAGAAGAGAAAAATGTATTCAATGAATAGCATTCAAAGTAATTTGCTCACTTTGGCTCTTAGTGTTTCTCTACTTACAAAGTTTAAAATCTATTATTTTCAGAACTTATGAGGCAGCATTGCTGGGGAAAGCTGTTTTTCTGCAAATCTGTTTCACAAAACATTCATATATTGTGTTCTAGTACATGAAGTTATTGGTTTCTGAAATGTACCTCCTCAGTACTTCTTGCCTCCTTATCTTTCTGTTTTCTATTAACTTTCATCATCATGGAAAACTCTTGATCTAATAAACTAAAAAAGGATTTGCTTGAGCTCACAGCTTTTGAGGTTTCAGAGCATGGACTGATGCTATAGTTTGCTATTCTAGTCAGCAGTGGTGGTACAGAGTGACACCAAAACAAAAAAAGTAACTTCCTGGCCAGGGACTAAAGAAAAAAAAATGGGAAGAGACTTATGTCTCATAATCCCTTTCAAGAGCAAAACCCTAATGGACCAAAGATCTCCCACAAAGCCTTATGGGAAAACTTCAGTATGTGCACTGCCTCACCCAGGAGAAGGTGAACACCTGTTCTCTTGAATGATCCTCCTCCATCTCATTGTTGACCTCTAGTTAATGAGAAGATAGCATTGGGCATTCACTGATGTATACTTCTGTGTTGTATTCAAAAATTGTGTATTATTTCCCCCTGCTTACAGCTTAGTAGTGGTGAAGTCTTAAAAATATGTCTAAAACCAATGGATTTACTGAGATGAGGAAATGTGGATTAAGTAGAATTAAATAGAAAAATGAAGATTAAGCCTTTTTGCTATCTTAACATTACAAAATTGTTACACTTTTCAGAGTTCAAGAAGGGTTCACTAAACTTCTGCTCACTTCCACATCCTGAGATATATTTTTGTCTTGCTCTCAGAGCAGAATTCAATGTGATATGGGCCTGCTGCTAAGGTCTTATTACACTAATCATTCCTTTTGGCACATTCCTAGAACCAAGATCCTTCCCTCTCTCTGTGCTCAATTGCTTCAGGAAGTTGACTTTTTTATCAGTCCTCTCAGGACTTTCTCTGTTGGCTGCTCCCAATGGTTTTAACCAACAATGTTCACTGTTGGAATGCTTGGGCTCCACTGGCAAGAGGGTGAAGATGGATTGAGGAAGAGACCAGGCCGTTTCTTTCCTTCTATTCTTTTTTGTGTCACATTTCCAATAGTACCTGAAATCTCAGTGGAAATTCCTTTCTACCCTACCCTGGCTCCCATATCAAAATTCAACAAGAGTTGTTAGCACAATGCCTCCTCCTTACCCTTGCAGATCAAAAATGTGATTAAATTTATGTTTGATAAACAGCAACAACTCTTGCTGTTTCATATTTTGGGGGTGTTTTCAACTCACTTTAAACTTTTCATTATAGTCCTTGAGCCACTGCATTCAGCTCACAGCATTATGTTTCTACAAGATTTCCAGTGTACTTACTATATGTGATTCACCTTCAACTAATCGAAGCCTTTACTTTGACCTTTTTCACTCTGAAAAAGATTAGTAATGTATTTTCTTGTTCCTATAATGGGACAAACATAATGCAGTGAATTTTCGACATCTGGAAAGTTGTAACAATTTATACCCCACCACCACCACCAATTACATCATCTTTCTTGGACTACTGAAAATATAGATGAGTCAGATTTTTTTCCAAAATAAAAAATAAATAAATAACTTTAGTATGTCATCTCCAGAGTTTGAACTTCACTTCTTAAACCCTCTGAAAGGTTGATTTACAATATATTGTACATGACCCGTGAAAACCCCACATGCTTTATTTTCATTGCAAAGTTGTTCAGGAGCAGGGTCAAATACATTCATGTTCAAAAGTACATTTCACTAATTATCTTTAGATTTCAGCTATTATGAAGTTCCAAAACACACCCAAATCACTACAAGCATGAGCAGTGATAATTTAAAAGCCACACAATACCTGTTATCTGATGAACCATACAAAACTTGATTCTTAAGCACTCAAATGAAACAGGACATGCAGTTTTTGCTTGTTACAATAGTGTAGGACTCTTAAAAGACATGTGATCTAGAACTGTACAAAATGATTTTGTCAGTCACTTCGGAGACTCATGATCATTTCATGATTTTTTTAAACTAAGTTTTCTGGATGTGTGTGTGTGTGTGTGTGTGTGCGTGTGTGTTTGTGTATTGTCAGTGTATATATATACACTGATCATATACATGATAGGGATTTTGTACCTGTGTATGATATATCTGAATTCTTCTTTTTTTTCTCAATCTCCTATTAACCCTGAAATCTCTCCTCCTCTGTATTTACAAAGCTTTGTTTCCACTTTATCCTTTTGTTATCATGTCTTTCTTTCCTATTCTTTCCTTTCCCACTTCTTCTCTAGTACCTGTTTCCTTTTGAACATTCTATGATTTTTAAATTTATTTTTTAAGATACTAATGTCATATATATACTACAAATAAAAATAAGTAATAAAATATTAATTTTAAATAATGGCAATTTTAAACATTTAGAAATATTGAGAATTACAGTATCTATTTCATTGCAAAATCTTACCTGACAGTGTTTGCCTTTTCTTCACTTAATAGAAGATTTTGAGTGAATATGTTTTTATGCTTTTGTGATACATTCCTTTTTAAGTTTTGATAAGCTTTTAATACTTTATCCTTTGAATTTTGAAAGTCAGGAAATGTTGCCCTTAAACTAATTATGTTGCAGTGTTATGGATTTAACCTAAAGCACCATATCTACTAGACAAGTGTTCTAAGATTGAGTTACATCAGCAGCCCTAAGATGAGATCTCCACATTCAAATTCAAAATGTACAAATAAAGGGAAAGGGAATCAAGAGGTGGGTAAAAGGAGAGGAAATGAGTGAGAAAGGGCTTTATGATGTGTTATACGCACCTACCAATGCCACGTAAGGAATGCAAACATTGTGTGATACTAACATGTACTAATAAAAATACACAAGTAAATGTTTTGAAATGTTGATTAAAGAGAAAACTCTCCTTTTTTAAATTTATGTATTTGGTACAGAGTCTCCCTACTTAGCTCAGATTCGTAGTGATCCTCCTGTTTCAGCCTTCTCAGTGCTTGGATTACAGGCGCACTTCGTCATGCCAGTTCCGGTGGCAGGCTCAGTGGGCCGGGGGTGGGGCCAGCGCGGCACGTGGTACCAGGCGTGCGCTCGTCAGGCAGGCACTTAGACAACTGAGCTCTCTCCCTAGCCCCAAGCTTTTGTATGAATTGCTTTGCTAGTGTTGCTCCTGCTGGAATATCTTCATCTTTTTCATACTCATTTTCATCATTTTCATTTATGCTAACAACTTTGTCCTCAGTACCTTTTTTGGTTACATACAGTCTCTTCCCAGGGACAACTACTTTTCTATTATTGATTTGTTTTTTTAAAGAATACAAAATGGTAATAGAAAACAAAACAGCATTAGACATGAAACAATGCTAAGGTACCATTTTATGTCAGAAAGAATGACTGTCATCAAGAAGTCAACCAACAACATATGTTGGAGAGGCTGTGGGGAAAAAAAAAAAAACAAAAAAAACCAAAAAAAAAAAAAACACTTTTCTACTGTTGGTGAGAGTTTAGACTGGTACAACCACTATGGAAATCAGCACGGAGTTTCCTCAAAAAGCTAAGATTGGAGGTCCCATGAAACCTAGTTGTTCCCCTCCTAGGTTTTTTTCCAAAGGAACTAAAGTCATCATACCTCCATGTTTATAGCAGTTCAATTTGTCATAGCTAAATCTTTGAAAGAATTCAAATGCCCATCAACTGAGGACAGTATTTTTGTACAATGATTATTCAACTATAAAAATGCAAATTAAATCTTTTGCAAATAAATGATCCAACTAGACACTATATTGGCAAAGGAAATAAATCAGATCCACATGTGCAAACATCGTGTTGTCTCATTGGTGTGAGAACCCGAAAGAGTAAATGAAATTAGAAAAATATAATAGATATTGTAAAAGGGAAAGAATTAGTTCAATGGGAAGGTAAAACTGGGATTAGGCAAAGGGGAAAAGATGTATATAGGTATATATGCAGGATAGTTTGGATAATTATACTGCAAATTTCTGCTGGTCATTTGACAACTACTTTTTTCTTTATTTTTTATTTTATAATTTTAAAGAGCATAAGAAAGCAGTAAAAGTAATACAGAATTTCAAAACATGATAATAGAAATTTAACAATGGTTACTATATTGTTATCATCAAATACTTGCTTAGATTACCAGATATCAGTATGTAAAATTAAGCAAAAAATATAGGCACTAACTTTTCCTTTCAATAAACTAATACAAATTAGTAGTATAATTACTTAGCTATCTTATGAACACATATATATATATATATATATATATATATATATATATATATAATTTCTCCCTTCTTTCTTTTCTCCTTTCCCTCAGCCCAGTTCTTTCCTTTTGAGTAGTTTCTTTCCTTTTCACAGTATCTACTGTATATTTTGAATCTTATATCCTCTTTCAGTTTCTTATGCTATGGAGACAATACAACATTTAGACATGTGATTCTATTTATTTCTCTTAGGAGAATGGTCTTTAGTTTAATGATAATAGCCTTAAGTTTATCTTTCTTTGTAGAAGAATAATACTCCATCATATAAAAATACCATATTTTTTCTATACATTCCTTGGTTGAGGGGGATTTGGGTAGTTTCCAAGATTTAGCTATGACTAATTGTGCTGCTATAAACACAGGAGCACATATATCGCTGTCATATGATGTTTTCAATTCTTCCAGGAAAATACCAAGAAGGAAAATGACTGGGTTGAATGAGAGTGCTAATCTTAGCTTTTTGAGGAATCTACATACTGATTTCCACAGTAACTGGACCAGTCAGCAATCCCACCAGCAGTGGAAAAAAGTTCCTTTTCCCTACACCTTTATCATCATTTGTTATTTGTTGATTCTTTTAAATGATAGAGTCCACTGACTTAGTGCTTGCTGAGGCAGTTAGGAGATTAAAGGTTAAAGAAAAGGGAAGTCGAGAGAAAAAGGAAGCGCTGGGAGTAGAGGAGCCATACTACTCCTCCCCAGAGTATAGGGCGGGGCCCACGGCACCACCGCCCTACTGGGACAGCGGAGGAGGAGGTCATTCGGGGCGTTCCTTTAATCCAGAAGTGTGGAGAACAGTAAGATTTGAACTCCCCCTAGCTTTCCCTGTATTTCAGGACTCCCAGGGACAGCGATTCCATGAGCCCTTGGACTTTAAAGTGATTAAGTCCTTGGCTGAATCAGTTAGGACTTATGGTGTCACAGCTTCCTTTACTGTAGCCCAGGTAGAAGCCCTAAGCAAGCATTGTATGACACCAGGGGATTGGAGTAGCCTGGCTCAGGTGTGTTTGAGCCCTGGTCAGTATCTCAATTGGAAGATTTATCTAATGGAGTTTGCTATAGAGGAGGCTGCTAATCAAACCACTGGACATCAGGCTTGGAACAGAGACATGTTGCTCGGCCAAGGCCGTATCGCTAATGTGCAAACAGGCTACCCACCTCAAGTTTACGAACAAATTAACAAAATTGGCATTAAAGCATGGAAAGCCATGCCAAACAAAGGGGAAGTGAGCGGTAATCTTACAAAGATTTTACAAGGCCCCATGGAACCCTTCTCTGACTTCGAAGCTAGGATGATGGAAGCAGCGGGTAAAATTTTTGGTGATCTGGACATGGCGATGCCTTTGATTAAACAACTTGTGTTTGAGCAATGCACTAAGGAGTGCCGAGCAGCCATCACCCCCTATAAGAATCGCTCATTGCCTAGAAGCCTGGGCAGCTTGGGGGAAACCATTACAACTCAAGATTGACAATGGACCAGCCTATACTGGCCAACAGGTCACCTCTTTCTGCCGCCAGATGGAGGTGCAATTTGTTCATAGTCTACCATATAATCCACAAGGACAGGGCATCGTAGAACGTGCCCACCGCACTCTTAAGGAGTGCTTACAAAAACAAAAAGGGGGAGTTGGCTACGGCTGTACCCCAAAGGAGAGACTTTCTCTAGCCTTATTCACCATCAATTTTTTAAATTTGGACGCTCAAGGGCGTTCCACAGCTGACAGGCATTATGAGCCTGGCGGTGCCTGCAAAGGCATGGTGAAATGGAAAGACATTTTGACAGGCCTCTGGCGAGGGCCTGATCCCGTGCTGACTTGGGCACGAGGGGCTGTTTGTGTTTTCCCTCAGGACCAACGAGATCCAGTGTGGGTACCTGAACGCCTGACCAGAAAGGCCCAATATGAAAAGAAGGACACCACAAATGAAGAAAAAAGTGCTGCTGGTGATCCTCACGATGTTCTGATGCTGCAACAGGGGACATCAGAGCTGAGATGGGGAATCCTGTCGGTGTTTCCAAGACCAATGCCGGTTCGCCATAATGCCAGACAACTGGACTGGGGAATTTGATGGCCTAATGGAACAGCTGAGAGTGACCATCGTGACTGTGAACTATTAGCAGAGGGCCTGGTTTCATGGTTCTCCATCGCCATGAATCACCTGAAAGAGTGGGCGGGAATGGGATCTCTGGCTGGTGCTGATATCCTTGGTTTGCCTGTGGTTCATCTGCCGTGTTAGGTTCCTTTAGTGTCGCGGTACAGCCATGATAGTTCAAGCCTTTACAGCCATTGAGACTGGACAGTCCCCTAGTGTATGGCTGGCCACCTTACACAAATAGTTTACCGGCACAGGGTGCGAGGCAAAGCACTGCACGTGGAAACCGGAGTGCGCAACCGGAATCCATGGAGAGCATGCCTGATTGCATGTGGGTTCGGTACCTTCCACCCCACCCCTGTGAAAAAGGGCATCAGACAGCACTGACACTCCCTGGGTGCAATGCACCTGGGCAAGAGTTGGCCTCTGTCCTTGCACAACAGGGATCAGGCCTCTGTTCTTCCCTGTTGCTATAAACAAAAAGGGGGAACTGTAGAGAGCTGCGAATAGCCACGCCTTAAAGACACAGCCACACCTTAAAGACACAGCCACACCTTAAAGACGGCGCTGGCTTCC
>PVKA01040319.1:0-18872 GCA_004027165.1 Ctenomys sociabilis | reverse complement strand
GAACAGCCTTTCATGATGATGGTAAAGAGCAGAGAGAAAAATGGAGAAGTTTCAGCCACAGTGGCTGTGGGAGCAAGTCCATCTCTCTCATGCTGCATTCAGACAAATCATCCCAGGCTTGGTGTAGTGCTCACAGCCGCAATCTCAGCAGATCATGAGTTCATCACAAAGTCTAGAAGTCTGCCTGATGATTGCATGAGGCTTTGGGGAGATGGCTAGACACAAACCATAACATTTACAAAGTTTTATTTTATGAAGAAATAAAACAAAATTTCATATAATAATAAGAATATACCAGTTAATGCACCGTGTGCCAGGATCTCACAGGTACTCAAAGTACAAGTTAGATGAAAAAGACTCTTTTAAAAAAGAAATAACAAAATAAAACCGCAAAAACAAACTCTTCAATGATCTAAGAGAACCTACTTGCATAAATGAAACAAATTAGCATATATATTAAAATATACTTGAAAGACTGGAAAATGTAATAATAGGTAAAATAAATTGGGGAATTATTTAAACTTCTTCTTACTTCCTATTTGTCTACCACCTATTTTGTTATTAATTGTGTAACAGGAAACATGCTAATATGTCCTTCGTTATCACAGAGAATTGTGAAAATATAGAATGAAAGACACTTAAAAGCTTGTGTAATCACTGTTTTAAAATAACTAGCGCTTTCAGGTCCTCCTTTACAAGGTAACAAGGAAACGAAGGAACAACGTCGTGCCAAAAAGGGCCGCGGTCATGTGCAGCCCATTCGCTGCACGAAGTGCTCCCAGGGCGAACCCAAAGATAAGGCCATTAAGAACTTTGTCATTTGGAAAGTAGTGGAGGCCGCCACCGTCAGGGACATTTCAGAAGCAAGTGTCTTCAATAGTTATGTGCTTCCCAAGCTGTACGTAAAGCTTCATTAGTATGTGAGTTTTGCCATTCACAGCAAAATAGTCAGAAATGGATCTTGTTAAACCTACAAGTACTGAACTCCTCCACCCTGATTTAGACCCGCTGGTGCTGTCCCACGGACCTCCACCAAAGCCCATGCAATAGGAGCTGGGTCTTAACGGACTGAAGAAAACTCTCTTGAGAAAGAAATAAAGTGAATGTTATCCTTTAAAAAAAATAAAAAAGTAATATTTAAAAACTCAGTGAAAAGCAAATACAAACACCAAAAGCTCATCTTAAATTCCTAAAAGATAAAACATATATTGTGAAAGGACAAAAACCAACTAAATGACTTTTGCGAGTGGTCTTAAATCCTATTAAAAATAATTTTCATGCTAAACCACAAAGTTCCACTCTGCTTTTCATACCAGTCTAATTCAAAGATATATTAAATTTGTGATAATGAAGACAAAAGCAAAATTTACACCAGCAAAATAAATGTCAAACCCAAGGCACCGAATACAGCAAAGAAAGATATTTCATTGCGCTTAAGGGTTCAGTTCATAAGATGAAGACTTAACTGTTGTGAATATTCATGCTCAAATTATTCTAGCATCAACAACCATAAAACAAAAATTGCATGAGATGTAAAAGAAATACACAAAATTTATGAGGCTAATTTATCTCTCTTAGGTCATGACTAATCCAGTCTTAAAACAAACATATTGCAATGATCATATAAGATATAAAAGACATCATTAATAAGTGAAACAGAATTGATATTTATAGAAGCCATCTATTTCATTTATCCAGTCCTTGCTTCTGGATTACATACAGATTTGTCATCATAAACTGAATATATTTTATCATATATCCTTGACTACTATGTCATTTTTTCCTGACATCTTTTTATCTTTCATCAATTGTTTCTAAAATCCAACTCCTCTTTTTATTCTATGAAACTAATTTCCCCCATTTAAACTCTATCTGAGAATTATCTATAACTTCCCAGTGACTGTCCTACAGTAGTGATGTAGTATAAATGCTGAGATGATCTTGCCAATTTGTGATGATAATCTTCCTGAAATAATCTGAGACTTCCTTATTTCTAACTAAAGTAGGTACAGATTTCTCCACATGCTTATGAATTTCTTCAAAAATTATGCTGACACACCTTTTCCACCTTTATCTGATAATATTTTCTTGCATTTATTTTACCATCCTCTGATTTATTGTTGCTTTCTAAGTGTTCTATTAAATAATTAGAGTTCCTACTTCTCTTTATGGTTTCATTTACTTTAAATTCTTATATTTTTGTTTCCTGGATAGCACAGCTAGAAATGCAAAATGCTATGTTATTTCATAAAAATGATAATATCTTCACACCTCCCTGCTTTTCCAACCTTGAAATTCTAAAACAGAAAACACATACTATGAAAGGCCAAAAACCAACTAAATGACATTTGCAAGTGATCATAAATCCCATTAAGAGTCATTTTCATGTTGAACCATAAAGTTGCACTCTAGTTTTCATATAATGAGTCTAATTCAAAGTTATATTAAATTTGTGACAAAAGCAAAATTTATACCAGCAAAATAAATGTCAGACCAAATGTCCCTTGTTTTCTCTGCATTTGGGGTACAAGGATTGAATTGAAACTCTTGTTCAAGGTGGAAAAGTGCCCTACCACCAAAGTACTGTCACCAGTCCCTATAACTGGCATTTCACAATGGTGGAATTATGTATACACTTCACAAAAGAAAGATGGGCAGCCGGAGAGGGGAAGCAGATGTTAAAAAAAATCAAGATTTAGTAAGAATATGCATCAGTCCTCTACACTGAATTGCAAACACATAATCATAAAAGAGAAAAATATGCAATTATTATAACACATTGCTATCATGCAGTGAGAGGTGGACACAATGACTTTGCCAGAAGACAATAGATCTTGTCTACCTACCTCCACTCTGTGCCGCATTGGCCCACACTCCCCCTCTGATCCTGTGCCATCAATTAGTTTATGGCAGATTCTCTTGTTTAATGACTTCTTTTTTACAAAGAACCACCAAAAATTTTGGTTAATATATTTTTATAGGAAAGATATTGTTTATTCACTAGGAGAAAGAATGCTGTCCACTGGGCCAGGCTCCTGTTGATGTCACAGTAGTGAAGCAAAGCCTAGATTTGGAGAGATTTTTGGATTTCATATTGACATTCATTTGCAATGAAGAATTTGCGGCCATCCTTCCTCAATCATTCCTCAGCTACCCTCTACTCTCTCTTAAGCTTCTGAAATAATTTTGTTTGAAAACCAATTATGAAACATACGTTTACTACCCCTTCTACCTTGAAAATCCATATTAGCTATCATGAGAATCACACCAAAGAGCATGTTGCAAAATTTAATAAATACTGAGTTGACAGTTTTTATACGGCAGTCTAGATGCCAAATTAAAAACCCTGTGTGCTGCAGATGGGCACATTTCCTACTAAGAGTTATTTTACTTGGTTTGACTTCCAGATCTTGCTACATCATTGCAATTGAAAGATGTAAGAGTTGCTATCCTTTATGAGGTTCTCCACAATCTTAGAAGGTGACATGTGTTTGAAATCCTATGCTGTGACAGGATATCCGGAATTTGGGCAATTGGTTGCCAAGTGTTCCTGACAGCACTGCACACAGGGGTCTTCTGCGGTGATTCGGCTTCCACTCCCAGTGTTTCTCTCACTGTGCTGTCTCGATTTCCCAGCTGTGCCCGTTTCATTCATCCCCATGCAGCTGGACCTGTCATTACCTGCCCTGGTACTGCTAAGAAGTATTTTGGTAACCTCCGACTCAAATTATTTCTGCTCTCCTTCAACAGAACAAAGACTTTGAAAACTAGGGGGCAATAATTTGCCTCCTGTTTTGTTTTTCCAAGCATTTCCATATATGTCCACAGTTCTCATTCCTGACCATGTTTCAGATCTCACTAGTTTTCTTTACCCTACCACAAAATAATTCAGAAAAAATGTCTGGTTTTTGAAAGTCAGGAGGGCTGATGTGCTATTTAGCTTTGGCTTTCATCTGTTTGTACCTTCTTAGGGTTATGAGCTCCAGATGAAATATAGGCTTGAATGAGAGGGAGAGGGAGAAAAGTAGAAAAAACTAAAATTAAGAAGAAAATTGATGATTAATATTTGACCTCATTTTTCTCTCAGTTTTCTTGAGATCTCATGAAGATTAACTTTTACTCCTTTAAGGGTTTGCTTCTTTCTGATGTGCGTGATTGTTTTCCCCACAGTGTTCAGTTTGTGGCCCACTCTTATCAGAATACCAGTTCTCTTAATTCATCTTCCTTTATTCTTCTACTATGTGCCAAGAAGGTACATTCCTGCATAACTAATATGTGCCATAATTTTTATGCACACATACATTATATATGGATGTGTTCATGAAAAAAAAAAAACAACATTAAAATGTTCTTAAAACTTGATGCAACAATTTGTATTCCCAACAGAAACATTTTTCAAGTTTTTAATGTAATATATTATTGCTTGGCAATAAAAATTTCTTAATTTCTGTTAATACACTAGATGTCAAGTGTTATGCTTGTCAAAACTATACACATGTTCCAACTTGTAAGTCTCCCACATACTCAATTTATCACGGGTCTGAGTACTACTGTGAAATGACATTGTGGATTAACTTTTCTAAACAGCTAAATTTAAAATAGAAACCATCTGAGTAAAAGCAATGCAGTCGTGTGTCTTATACAGATACAAGATTGAATCTCCAAGGAAGGCCTGGGACAAAGAAGGCAAAGAGGGGCCCAAGCAGTAGAGACAAGAGCAGGGTGAGCAAAAAATTCACCCTTTCACTGCAAACTTTGGAAATCACAGAAAGGGGCAGGACTCAGCCAGCCTCCTGAAGCTGAAAGTGTCCCTGTGGTAGCAAAGAAAGGCCAATTCAGTTCTACTACTGTAAATAACTGAATTCAGCCTGCAATCAAAATGCATCTGGAGACAAGTTCTTCCCACAACTTCTCCAGCAACATTCAATTCTTCTAACACCTCAAGTTTTGCTTTGTGGAACAAATAACAGAGAATTTATTAATCCAAGTTCTCCAATAGACAGTTATTAAAACATAAACTGTATTTGCCTTAAAGAATTCACTTTGCAGAAATTTATCATTATAACAGTAACTGAAATACATGGACAGAAGTATATTGGGCTACACTAATTTGTACACTCACATTTCTAATGTTTTGCATATACTCTAATAATTACATTCAAAAATTATTAATAATTTATAGTTTTAACTTCTATACTTATGGTTGATATGTGCTACTTACTGGATTTTATCATATAAGTTAATAATATTGTGATATTTCAATTTGTCAGCAGTAAGAAATATTAAAAATAGTTTGTTACCTGTCTATTGTACATTTCCCTGAACAGAATTTTAAGTTTATTGATTCAAATCCATCACTCATACCTTGCTACTAGATTTATGGTTTTAGACTCTGTTTAAAATATTTATTAGTCTGATGTTATGAAAAGTAAGAATATTGTCCACATTGATATTACAGTTTTGCGTTGAAAATGTCATAAATCTACGTGAAGATTGTTGTTTACTGTGAATTTATCATCTATTTTCCACCCTAAACTTGAGTCAATTTTCTCCAGTCAGGATTTTCCCCATGCTATGTAGAGATGAGTCTTCCATTAGAATTCTGAGACATTGCTTGTGTCTTATTCTCATTCATCAGAGAACCAGAGATTTGTTACACAACCTTGACAAACACTCATGCAAATACACACACATTGGCACACCTGGTCATGAACTGGAGAGCCTGGGGAGGACCTTTGGAGAGGGCAAGCAGCTTTGGGCCCAGGAAAGGCTTCAGAAAATGAGCAGAGCCAACAGTGGCAAAATGGCTGAGCTACAGAATAGCTGCAGATTTATTTTGTCTTCCAAAAACCTATTTGGCTCCTAACCATTAACAGCAGGCACAGAAAATCTGGGAAATTAATTTAAATTAATTAATTTAAATAATTAGTCCAGTGTGCATATTAAAATGACAACACAGGTTGCAGTCTTCATATATATAGCAAGTTCCAAGGGATTCTAATGTTAGTTGAGGAACTATATATAATCTTGTCTTTATCCAATACACAACACAATAACAAGTTTAAGGTCTGTTAATGCTCTAATATTTTACTTACTGCATCTTTGTGATATGTCTTTATTATTTGTTATTATTTTGAAAGCCTGCCTTGCATAATCAAAGACTACATATGTCCACTTTTATTTCATGTCAAATTGTGCCAATTTTTTATTGCAGTGCCTTAGTGGAAATAAATGTCTCTATCAAAATGTTACCATTATTTTAATAGATTTTATTTAGTGTTTTGTTTTAATAAATTTGTCTTAAACAATAGTGTTATATATTTTATTTGTTACTGGGAATATAATCTTTCTTATGCCTTTTGGCACTTTGATTGCTATTGTTAGATGCTGAATTTTCATGTTTAGTCTTAGATTTGACAAGTTGATAATTTTATAGTTCCAGGAATTGCACATCTTTTCTTTCCTAGAATTTATTAACAGTGCAATAATTTCAGATTGTAATTTTGTTTTATAAGCAGTTAAATTCATTCTTGTATTCTTTCAACCATTCAGATTTGTTTTTACAAAGCCCTCTGTATCTTTTAATCATTTTCCCTTTTATTATTTGTTTTTTTCACATCAATTTTCACTTGCAGAATTGCTTTTGCATATTTTCTTACATATATGACTATAGTTTCTGTCGATTTACAGCTCAGAACAGTTTTTATTAAAGATCTGTGCCTTGTCTTTGCTCTTAAATCATCCAATATTCCCAGCCTTGCTCTGCTAGCCCCACCCCTGGGGTGCTCTGAAATGGTAATTGAGACTGGGCGTGGTGGTATGTGCCTATAATCCCAGCTCTTGGGAGGATGTGAACAGGTGGATCACTATGAGTCTGATCTAGTAGTGAGAACTGGAACACCCTGTAGACCCTTCCCTAAAATACAAAAAAAAAAAAAAAAAAAAAAAAAAAAAATCATCCAATATATTTTCCTTTTTATGGTTATTGCTTTTGTCTTCTGCTTGATAGTCTTTGAGTTCTTTATGTAGTTTTATCTTTTTAAAAAAAATTATTAGGATAATGTAGATGCATATGATGCTTACATTTATCATGCAAATTTGTTCCTGCACATGATGCATCTTTTTTTTTTTTTTTTTTTTTTGGCAGAACCGGGGATTGAACTCAGTCCCTTGTGCTTGCCAGGGAAGCACTTATTCCACTAGCTATTTCCCCGGTCCCTTACATGATGTATCTTGAGCCCATTTTTTTTCCTCAATCCTTTCACCTCTATTCCACACTTCTTCCCCTCCTTATTCAGATTTTGCTTCCATTTTATCCTTCTTTCATCATTCTTCTTGCCTTTCCTAGTATCATTTCTTCCTATTTCACAATACCCATTATACAATTTTGTCCTTATTTGCACTTTCAGTTCCTCACATCAGAGAAACAAAGCAATATTTACATGTGGGATATTTTGCTATGGTAATCTACAAGGCAATATTTAGAATGTTGCTTTTAACAATGTTGATTTTTGAGTTTCACAGGCTCAAGCATGGAAGCCTTGTGTTTCATCAGAACTGTTACGCTAGTGAACTGTAAGGAGCAGCTTGCTCATTTTGCTCTGTCTTCCTCTCATGTGACAAGCACCCTGGCTTGTGGCATGCTGTCATTTTATTTGTGGATAAATTCATTGTACTTCATGTAGCATTTTCACATTTACATTTATAAGTAGAAGTAATCCTACTTTCCCTTTTCATATTCTACTTTTTGGGTTTTGCTATTTAGTGTGTATTTATTTCTAGTGGTAGTCCAGCCATTTTTTATTGCATAAATTTCCAGAAAGTGTAGAATTGAGTTATTAGCTAAATTGCTCCGACTTGGTGAAGATTTTAAAAATTTTGTTTTGTATTTTTATTTTTAATTGCCTTTTCTAATACGATTCTATTTCATTGTGAATTAGTAGTAGAATATTGTATAGTTCCAATTAACTGCAGTCATTTATATACTAAAATACTTCAGCATAATTTATTTTTTAATATATTTAATGATGTTTTTTCTTTTTCATAGAGTACTTCACTGATAAAAAGAAATGGAGGGCCAGCCATAGAGCTCAGTGCATTAAAGTGCCTGCTTAGGCAGATGAAGGGACCAGGGTTTGATCTCTGGGCCTGCTGTGCCTGCCCGGCCCTCGACGTGCACTGAGAGGGCGATTGAGGCTGGTTGTGGTGGCACATGCCTGTGATCCCAGTGCTTGGGAGGCTGGAAAAAGGAGAATCAGTATGAGTCTGCGCTGGGTAGTGAGACCGTGTACTAAATGCATACATACATACATAAATGGAAATGTATTATATAATCTAACAATATATCTTACCCTTATATCCAAATAATCTTCGTCTTTCTGTGGTGAAATGGGTTAAACATTCTATTCTTATTGATCTAATTCATAACATATGCGTTAGCAGCTGTGTCTTTAAAATATATGATCCTTAGAAAACTATTTTCCTCACCATTTTGTTTATTATATCATGTTCTTTAGTTCATTTTACTAATATAAAATGGTTATAGTTTGATTTATGATTTTAATTCATAAAAAATGTTTATGAGTGCTACTGTGTTGAAAATGGTTTCTTTGATTTCAATGGAAATGCTTGGAGCTTAAGCGGCAAAACCAGGAAGAATGCCATTTAAATAACGAAGGGTGAATGATTTACAGAATAGTCAGTCAAGAAAACAAACGATTTGCTATACATTGGGTTAATGGCATCCTGGAGGTGGTTAAGTGACTATTAGGCCTCACTTGCAAAAAATTTTTTTTTCTATTTTAGAGACGAGTCGACCAGGTGTTCAGGGCCTCACTACTAGATCAGATTTGTAGTTTTCCGCCTGTTTACAGCCTTCCAAGTGCTGGGATTACAGGTGTGCACCACCATGCCCAGTCTCAACTGGCATCTTAGTGCACCCCGGGGCAGGGCCGGCAGAGCAGGCTCTGGGATAAAACCCCTGTACCCTGTGCCTGCTTGCAGGCACTCTAATCTGCTGAGCTATTTGGCTGGCCCTGCAAAATTGTTGAATGGACTGTTATTATCCTAGAAAACACACAAAATTCATTAACATATCAAACAATACTGTAGGTTTGTTGAACCATTAAATTAAAGATATATACTAAATGGAAAATATGACCCATAGTTGACTGGCTTTATGAACCCTAGAAGTGTCCTAATGATTCAGTAGAAGTAATGTTGCATGAAATGATGCCTCATCAACCATTTGCATTTTCCAAAAAAATGATGGAACGTGAATTCTTGTTTCACTATTTTCACAAGGTAATTGAAAGAAAAACTGTCATGTTTGAGTGTAGAGCAAAATGAAAAAACCTGGAATGGGTCCAGTCACTTTGGATCTAAGTGACTAGAAAGGTCTACTATCACTCACTTAGAAAACTGAAGGCAGTCACAATGGAAGAACATCAGGTTGCTCTGAACTTCTGGAACAAATTTATAAAAGTTTTGTCTCTTACCATCTTGGAAAACAACTATTCTATGCGTGAGAACTAGCTATGGTTTCCCAAGAAAACTAGACAAGAGTGAAGTGCTGACTGTGGGTGGAAAGGTGGCTTTGCTAAGATGTGAAGAAGCACAAACTAGAGCAAAAGCTGGGGCACACAACTCAGCCCAGTGCTTAGAGCCTCTTTGGCAACCCTGATTCATGGACACATCCTACAGCTGCTTGATGGGAAAAAGAAAAATGTTGGTACCATTAGGACCTCCAAAAGAAAAAGAAGTAGCGTCCTTTGAAAATTACTAGAAGAAACAAAAATATTGGAGGGACCATAGTGTCAACAAGCATATAGTATTTATATTTTCATTGTAAAAACAATTTGTTGATCATCTCCAAAAGATCAACAAATCTTTATTCAAAATACACTGAATAGCAGCCTGAAATATTTGACCTATGGCCCCGAGCCTTAACAAAAGTTTGAGGCACATGGAGAAATTAGGCATTAATGTATCATTTATCAAGACTCAACAGAGAAAATTTAGTTCATATATGAATACTAACCAAAAATGCCAAGTATGAAAGTGTCTTATGTTATATTTTATTTTTAATTGATACACAATTACACATGTTTGTTGTATATAACAATATCATATGTGTATATCTGTGTTTAGTATATCCATCACATCAATGATCTATAATTTCTTTGAAAAAGAAAATTGTAAATCCCCTTCTTTTGTCATTTTGATGTATTAAATAAAAATATTAGTTACTATAAGGAAAATTGTCTGCAAAAAAACACCAGAAAATATTACTCAGGCGCACAGTTTGATAATATTTTGTCCCACATAGTAGTTTGTCTCTTCAGTCTATTGTGTGTTTCCTTTGCTATAGTTTATTTGTTTTTACTTTGATGTAATCCTATTTGTCTATATTTACTGCTGTTGTCTCAATTTTGAAGTATAAATACCATTGTACTGGTCAATGTTATGGAACATTCCCCTTTATTTTGTATTCTAAGAACTTTATAGTTTCTGACTTTACTGAACCCCATTATGTCAATAATAACTCATGCTTTCTGACCCTGTAAAGATCTTCCCACATATATTCTTCTAAACATTCTAGACTTTATTATTTTACTTTTGGAAGTATTATCCTTCAGAAATAGCTATGTTTATAATTGGTATGAAGTAAAATCTTTGCTTGTGCTTACCTAGTTGTTCCAGCACTATTTGTTGAAACATAGCTTATTTCTTCAAAACTTGTAAGAAACATAACTTATATATAATTTATCTAACGGGTTTTTTTTATTCAGCAGTTTTATGTTAGTTACTGGTTGGATCCCCAACTCTGTTACATCAACCTCCTGTCTATATGAAGTATGACCCACATCTTATGTGTGTGCAATTGCATTTGGATGGAAATTCTGAAATGCGTTCAAAAGTCTGTGTCTTTCTGAATTGCCATTTTTTGTCAACATAACCCTCTACCTCTGACTCTCAGCTTTCACAGCATACTATATCACTATTTGTGATTTTTTTTTTTTTTTTTTGCTATTTGTAAATTTTTCAGGGGATACATTTAGCCTTAACATACCTGAGTAAATCTTTCACGGTTTAGCTTTATTCATCTGTTTGGATGCAGCTACTCTCAGCTTCTCCTTCATTCAATAGGCCTGAAGCAATAATGCTGTTTTCACATAATTTGAATCTCTGTAAAACTTGAATGTAATTTTTAGTTATCTTTCTCTCATTGCTGAGACAAAAAGTACTACACCCAAAGTTAAGGTTTATGTAGTTCACAGTTCATGGAGCTTTCATTCCACAATCAATCCCAATCTTATGTAATCTAGATCTAACTGCCTTGTAGAACCCCATATATGTATGCATGATGCTTTTCGAGGACATCTAGCCACAAGCCATAACATCCTGCCTTGGCAGCCAAGACTCGTGTTCGTCATTTTATACAAAAGTCATGTAGGCCTGTTGCAAGAATTGCCAAAACTGGGACTGGGGACCTAGCTTGGCAGTCTAAGCATCGGCATGGCAAGCTCAAGGACCTAAGTTCCATCCATGATACTGCATGCCCTGCCAGCCCAGAACTGCAGGCATGTTCTGTAGACAGAGTGGTGCACGTCTATAATCCCAGCTCTGGGAAGGCTGTGACAGGAGGATCACTATGAGTTGAACTGCATAGTAACTCCCTGTGTCAAATAAATATTTTTTTTTTAATTCAGTAAAATCCTATCAGTTTCAGCACTGCTAAAAGTCCAAGTCCAAAGTTTCTTCTGAGATTTGAGGGAAATTTGGGTGCAACCCTATACAAAGTAAAGAAAATTATTCAATGGAAGGAGACAGACATTCCCATGCTAAAAGTCACAAATGGGGACATGCAGAGGAATGGAACAGAAACTAGTCCAAAATCCCACAGGGAAAACGTTAAGCCCTGTGGTTTAAAGTTGAACATCCAGGCCAGATGCAGCAAGATGTGCTGCTTCTTGCAGGGCCCTCAAGGCTTCTTTTCTATTCTCCCATTCCTTCTCAGCAACTGAGTTCTGTCCTCATATTTGCAGCACACAGCTTTACTTTCTGACCAAATTCATAAGATTTTCAATCCTTCTTCTGGGCTTTTTGCTTTGATCCCCAATGTAGACCATGCTAAATTCCACTCCCAGCAGCCGTAGAATGGCTTTTCTGTTAGACTGCTTAGAAATTTCTTCTGTAAGATTCATGAGTCTTCTATCCTTAATTTTAGTCGAAGGCAGTCTCTGGTCAGGAACATGATGCAGAAAACCTTTTAGCTAAGTCATACTACATGTGGCCTGAAGTCCAACAAGTAATGCAGTCCTTTTTCCCAGACAAAGCTTTCAGAGCCCCAGGATTTCTATCAGCCTTCTTGTCTGTAAGCCAGGATTTCCCACCAAGTACAACGTAAGGCTCTCCAGCTTTCCTTTGCAGCAGCACCTCAAGACCTTTCCAAATCTTCCCACAAGCCGTGCCTAAAGGTTCCCCAAACACATGGTCATCTATAGTCACAGTGTGCCAGGCCACCCTGCCTTGGAGCCTTGTGATTATATACTGAAACCCCTAAAAACTATGAGCTAAATAAACCTTTTCCCCTTTACCTATGGGTGTTGGGTATTTTGTTTCAGCAGCAAAATAGTAACTAAAACAGCCTCTTTCAGTGTCTGTCAGCAATTTGGCAAATCAGACAATTACTTAATCTTCTCCTCAATTTCTTTATAGGCTGCCTTAATTTTTCCCACTCAGAATAATTCATTTTCTTTGCCCTGCTGGGAAAAGACAATTTCAGAAGAAGAAATTTGGATAATGACTATGTTTCCAAGCCTTTCTATCCATTCACATTTTGGATTTGGACATAGTTGGATTTATTTTATTGCCACAAGCATTTATAAAGTTATCAATATCTCATTTTTTAAGAAGTAGTTCTACCACTAAATACAATAATATGTGGAAGCAATGCACACTTGCCACATCCATATTAATTATATGTTTTCCAGTCTCACAGCATCATCATGTATGTTCTTAAAATAATTACAATGCATAAAACATATATGAAGTGTCTGGCAAAATGTTTGGAATAAAAATTAGTAGAGCAATATACTACCTAAGTTTATTATGGTCAGTTCTCAAACTATTGGCAGTACCACAGCCAGATTATCACATCCCAGGGAACTGTTCATTGAGGTACAACGGAATAGTTTATGACCGCACAAATGATAAAATGGTCAACTAAATACATTTTCTATGTATCCAGTGAGGGGAAAGCACAGACCATTATTAGAATAAATAAAAACTAGTTCAAAGAAAATGATTAATTAACATTAGCTATTCTTCAACAAATAAATCTCTAACATTTTGAGGAAAGTTTTCCAATGGACTTTTGTTTGACGATACAATATTTCCAATTTAAAACTATGTAAATCATTCCATAGATGTAAGTACTATAATCTTTATTGATAGATTATGTATTGAAATATATTCAAATTTTTTAACTTAAAATGACTTAAAATATATTTTTTTAAATACACATTATGTATACCAGAAGAAGCTTTCGTATCCCTCATGTTAGTGATTATGTCTCACTGAAACACTTATATTGTATATATTAGTATTATAGTTCAAGTTAATGCTCTACTTTGCATTAATTCAAATCAATAATAAAAATTCAAATCTTCAATATTTTTGAATTTTTTTTAGGGATTAGATATTTTAGAAATTTCTCAAAACAAAACAATTCCAAAAATCATGAAATCAAATTTAAAGATATTATATTTATTTTCCAGAACAGGTGAAATTTATCTATATGAAGTGTCAAATTTGAGCTGGCTCTTATTTGAATGGGTCTTTACACAGATTTATGAGAGAGCAAATCCTTTCCATGTATAATTACATAGAAGAATTACTATGATTTTCATTTCATTTTCCCCTCTCAAGTTTAAGTTGAGATTTTACTTCCAATGGGAAGTAAATCTGAGACTTTTCAGAGATAATTTGGAAACTATACCTTAATGAATGGACTCACATCTTCTCAAGAGACTACCCTATGTCTCAGAGAAGTCAGTTGGGTCTCTTGGGACTGAATTGCTTATCACAAGAATCAGTGTCATAAATTAAATGTAAATTTGGTACATTCCAGGTGATCCATCTCTTTCACACATGGTCTGCTATTCACTCTCACATGTATTTTATACACGTGATATTGTCTGTTGCAATGCCTGAAGGTGAAGCTGAACAAACCTTGCTGCTGAACCAAGAGAACTGTGAGTTAATCAAACTTCTGGTTTATAAAGCCCTCAGTCTTAGCATTTGTGCCTTAATAACACAAAATAGATTAAGAAAAGGACCAACAGATAAAGAAATTAACTTGGTATATCCTAGTTGGCATGATACAACTACATTGCTGGGTCCTTAAATGTGGAAACTAATTTCAGCTGTAGGAGAGAGAAACAAAAGATGGGAAACAGGACCAGAGAGATAGCTCAGCAACATAAGCACCTACCTGGCAAGTGCAAGGTGTTGAGTTCAATCTCTGGTATGAGAAAAGGAATGAAAAAGTAGAATAAATAATCATAGATGATGGAAGGATCTAGAAACTGAAAAAAAAAAAGAAAGAAACTGATTTTCCCTACAGCATTCAGGGAAGGATGTAATATTGATAGTAATTTGTTGTGGCCTAGTAAGTACATTCTCATGCTTCTAATAATCAGAGCTCTAAATTAATATATCCATATTGTTTTAAGTCTCTTATTATGTGATAACATGCTATAGATTCAAGGGAAAACTAACGGAAACTCACAAAATGTCCCACTAATCACTTCAGAATAGAAATATTTTCACATACAATGGTATTTCAGAGATGTGTCATTATTTATAGTAACAATTTATTCTATTTTTATTGCTAAATTTTTTTTCAGTGTGCACTTAGCAAAGATATCTTTATTTGGGGAAGCACTTAGGAGTGAAAATTCTGTGACATTTTCATGCAAATATGTAAGATTGTTTTCGGATTTACTTTCTCACCTTGTACTCCCTAGATAAAATTATTTAAGTCTCATTCTTGTACTGTATAATTTTCAGCATTTGTTGTGTCAGGCTTTTGCTTTATTTCTATTCTAGCCAGGCATTAATACATTATTTTTATTTTATTTTAGAAATCTTCAGTGAAAAAGAGTTAAGCAAATTTGTAAGTAATTGTTGTCTATAAATTTTTTTGGAAAATCCATTCAAGTATTTCATTGAACCTTACTCAGTTTTGGTGTTTTAGGAATTGTATTCTGAAATTAATAACTGCATCAAATATGTTATGTAGGGCCAGTGAGACAGTACAGTAGACTAAGTGCCTGCTTTGGAAGTGCAGGAGGCAGGGTTAAATCCCTCATCGTGCACACTGCACCGGCCCCAGCCCTGGGCATGCTGAGCCAGAGACCAAGCGTGGTCGTGCACCTCTCCAATCCCAGCAGTGAGGAGGCTGAATAGAAGAGGACCACTGTGAGTCTGAGCTGTGATGGTAGATCCTTTACCAAACGAGGATTTTGCACTGATGAACCCTTCCTATTTGAATAATTTCCTCTTTAAATGTAAATACATTCATGTCTGTAGGGGATAGAGCTGGAAAGATAAGGCAGACATATTCTTCAAATGACTGAATTTCAACAGTGTTGAATGTTGGTACTTTTATCTTTCTTAGATTCTGGTTCTGTGATTTCATATGAACAATAAAATCAATTATAATGGGTAATGATATAGATATAATATTCTACTCTGCTTACGACCTCCTTGGGTGTTATCTCCAGGCATGGGCTTTAGCTACACTTTCCCCCAAATGTTCCATCAGTTAAGCAGTAACTTAACAGTGTGGTACCTCATAGAGGAGACGTTATAGTCCTATAACTACTACAAGTCCTTTGCTTTAAAGTAAAGATGTTGAATTGCTGTTTTGGTGCATTAAAAGTTGAAAAGTCTTCAAATAAGGTTTTGCTTTTTGGACCTAGTAGGTATGATATACCTTGAATATGGACATATTGTTGTCAAGAAAAAAATAATTCTTATCAGAGATAGAAAATTTAAAGTAATTCAATTTTCACATATATCTGCTTTTCATACAGGGTGAAGGGCTTGATGCCTATCCTTTGCTTAAAAGTTAAACTAATACCATGTTAAAATTTGAGCTGATACCAGTGAATATATCAGTAAGAGACCAAACATTTAGATTTCATACGTTCCCCAACTCATGTGCCTATTATGCCATTCAGCCCTGCTCAAAGTTTTTCTTTGCTTATGATGAGCCATTTCTTCATTAACTTTCTAGGAGTTATCCTAGTGTTGAATTAGCATATCCTGAACTCACATTGTTAACACATTATTAAATTTTATACCCCAAGATTGTTCGTCTGTAGGCTCTTCCTTAAGGATGTGACCTTCCTTAATCATCTTGAAGTGTAGCTGTAGAAATGAGAAACTTGAAGTGTATGTCAAGCTCAAGAGGTTAATAGAAGGCAGATCTATCAAGATTTTTCAAGGGATTTACCTTAGTGAGGCTCAAGGTCCAGGGTCTTCTTGCACTATGTGATTTACTGGCTTGATAATCCAAGCAGTACTGAGGATGTGAAATAAGCGTGATAAAACGTCCTTGCTTGGGAAGTCTACTTTTTGTCTCGGTGGATGAAATTAAATTCTCTATTAACTTACAGAGAAGGCCCTCTGGCTTTCCATTTAGACTTTAATTGCTGTATAATCACCCTCTGGTTTTATTTTGTTTTATTAAGGCATCTATTGCCTCCAGCAACATCCAGCTGATTCTAAAATCTCTAACGTAACTTTCTCACTGTATTTCTGGAGCCTTACACGCTTTGCAACCTGGGAGCATTCACTTTTAGGAAGTATCACATCTTAACTTACCACCTTTAAAACTTCTACCAATTGTATTACTATGTGGCAGATGACCAAGAGAAAATTCAGTGTATCTCCTTTCTGTACTTCTGGCAATAATCACCACAGTTCTGATTCTTTGGGACAGACTATCTGAAATCTAATGAACAGCAAAAAATATTTTTAAAGAGTTAACTAGGCCAATGGAAGAGTTACAATGAAATACTACAGTCACATTAAAGACCTTCATTGAATTTCCTAGATCTGAGAGGCTCTATAGTTTCTACGATTAAGGCAAATTGGATGAGTCTTCTAACCTTTTCATGGTTCAGTCATTGGTTGTGTCTATCCTTTGCTTAAAAGTTAAACTAATACCATGTTAAAATTTGAGCTGGGAAATACTGTTTTAGGAGACAGAGATATTTTGTGTAGAGTACTGGAGAAATGTTCATCTGTGAGATTTCTGTAGGCAATGCTCCTGGAGGCTGCAGGAATGATTGTCTTTGTCCTAAAGGAGGGAACTGGTTAGCATTGTACACCAGCAACTGTAGGGGTTTAGATTCCAGGACACACTCAGACTCCAAGATGAGCGCCTTAATATACTTTATTTAGCTTAGAAATTGTACAATAATATATTTGCAATCAACTTTTGCATAATACATCTGCAAAAAGGATGGTGTCTATTCCTGGCTTGTGTTTTATTTATTTATTTATTCATTCATTCATTCATTTATTTATTTATTTATTTATTTATTTATTTATTTATTTATTTATTTTGGCAGAACCAGGGATTGAACTCAGGCCCTTGATCTTGCCACTGTGTTCTACTTTTAATTTAGAAATATTTAATACACGCTATTGATTCTGTTTTAAAAAAATAAATTATTTTTAGTTTAGTTTCTTGGTACATGTGCATGTTACACATTTGCGGTCCTTAAGAGGCTATTGTCTGTGCACACAGCACATCTTAATTCCCTTTTCATCTCTTCCCCTCCCCTCTCTTCCCCCTCTACTCATCCCTTAGCTCCCTTCCTATTTTTGTACATATTTGAAATGAATAATATTTACATTCCCTTGTTGCTGTGGTTATGCATGGGACTGGCCGGGCTGCTTTCTCACCCACTTCACCTTCCTCCTCCTCTCCCGTCTCCATCTTTGTCTTCTTCCCCATTAGAGATATCTTCCTACTTCCTGTTATCTATGTTTTATTTTGCTGCTTGTTTTTACTCAGGGATTCTATATAAGATTGAAACTGATTCTTCCATGAGAATAGTCTTGTTCATCCAGGATTGTAAGGTACTGCCAAATTATAGAGAAGTATTTTCTTCACTGTTATCCTATGTATGACTAGAATCTTACTTTCAGATCTTTAACTTTAGGTTCATCTTATGTATATCCCATATTATAGTATCTTCATTTTTTATTAAAGTTTCTTGTGATGAATGAAGTGACCAGTAGATGCGATGTTTGTGCATATTATTATAAGATATATAATTTGAAGTACCTTATGTACAGCATTTTATATAAATATCTCAAATAACCAATGTAGAGAGTAAAGTGTGCCCCTCAGATACTATAATGGCTTTTTGGAATTCAGCATTAGTATCTTCAGTAATTTCCATAATATTGTACCTTAACTCTATTTTTCTAGGTAGCATAGATGACTTACAATTATGTATTTGTTGAAAAATCACTAATAAATTAGAGAATAGGTTAAAAAGACCTAGTTACCCTCAAAACTCACTGTGAATGTAGTGAAAACCTTTATATATTTGCAGTTGGAGAAATCACTCCTGGGGTATAATAGTATTCTACGAAGGTAGGAAGACTCAATAATTTTTACAGAATGTTTCTAGGTTTCCATTTCTAATAATAATACATATTTTAATGTGATGATATGAGCTATTGCAAATCAGGCATTATAACAAATTGGAAGGCTTCACAACCTTTTAAAATAAATAAATTATGTGATACACTATTGTATAATGCAAAAATATATAATATGA